>CAUPSL010000286.1:0-60236 GCA_963514005.1 Raja brachyura
CTATGAAACAGGCCCTTCAGCCCTCTGATTCCATGCCGACCAATGATCACCCATTAACACTAGTTTAGTTTAGAAATACAGCATGGAAACGGGCCCTTCAGCCCTCTGAATCCAGGCCGACCATTGATCGCCCATTCACACTAGTACTGTGTTATAGACAATAGACAATAGGCGCAGGAGTAGGGGCCATTTCGCCCTTCGAGCCAGCACCGTCATTCAATGTGATCACGGGTGATCATCCCCAATCAGTACCCCGTTCCTGCCTTCTCCCCCATATCCCCTGTCTCCACTATCTTTAAGAGCTCAAATCCTGAAAGTTCCTGCCTTCTCCCCATATCCCTTGATTCTGCTCGTCCTCAGAGCTCGGTTTTTCTGTGCGTCGGAGAATCCATGGTGTTATTTTAGCGCGCTTGACTTTGACGCCTTGAGCCCTGGAGTAGAGTTTGTCTTGACTCACCACCTCCTCTCTCTCTCTCTCCCCCCCCCACCCCCCCCTCAACCCCACTGCCAGGTGGATTACTCCGGTGCTGCTACTGATCGACTTCTACGAGAAGATGTCCGTGTCTTCCAAGAGGAGGTCGCAGATGAACAAGGTGAGTGAATCGCCCCGCAAGGCGCGGCGCGTAGAACGCAGAACGGTGCAGCCGAGGAGCCGGCCCTTCGGCCCGCAATGTCTGTGCCGGACATGATGCCTGGTTCAACTGGGCTCGCCAACGTTCCCGCTCCCAAATAAGGGACGATAGACAATAGATGCCGGAGTAACTTCCAGACTAGCACAGATCATCATGTGCTGCTGATTTAATTTGGTGATCTCATTGAATGGCAGTACATAATAGCTTAGACAGTACAATCTATCAATTAATTTGTGTGCAGAGCATTCTGACCTGAAGAACCAGGGGCCACACAGTCTTAGAATAAAGGGGAGGCCATTTCAGACTGAAGACTTTTTCCACCCAGAGAGTTGTGAATTTGTGGAATTCCCTGCCACAGTGTGCAGTGGAGGCCAAGTCACTGGATGGATTTAAGAGAGAGTTGGATAGAGCTCTAGGGGCTGGTGGAGTCAAGGCAGTGGGGAGAAGGCAGGCACGGGTTATTGATTGGGGACGATCAGCCATGATCACAATGAATGGCGGTGCTGGCTCGAAGGGCTGAATGGCCTCCTCTTGCACCTATTTTCTCCGTTTCTACGTTCAAGGTGAAGGGGAAAAGATTTAATAGGAATCTGAGGAGTAACCTTTTGACACAAAGGGCCGAATGGCCTCCTACATCTATTTTCTATGTTTCTATGAGTAGGCCATTCGGCCCTTCGAGCCAGCACTGCCATTCAATGATATCATCCCCAATCAGTACCCCGTTCCTGCCTTCTCCCCATATCCCCTGACTCCGCTATCTTTAAGAGCCCTATCTAGCTCTCTATTGAAATCATCCAGAGAACCGGCCTCCACCGCCCTCTGAGGCAGAGAATTCCACAGACTCACAACTCTCTGCGAGAAAAAGTGTTTCCTCGTCTCCGTTCTAAATGGCCGACCCCTTATTCTTAAACTGTGTGTGTGGCCCCTGGTTCTGGACTCCCCCAACATCGGGAACATGTTTCCTGCCTCTAGCGTGTCCAAGCCCTTAACAATCTTATATGGTCGGCATGGACTCGGTGGGCCGAAGGGCCTGTTTCCGCGCTGTATCTCTGAGCTAGACTAGCGTATGAACGGGCGATCGCTGGCCGGTGCGGACTCGGCAGAAGGGGCTATTTTATACGTTGCATCTCGGAAACCGAACGGCCGAGCGTGGTCCACATGTGGTATTTTATCTCCCCCCCCCCCCCCCCCCCGCAGTTCCTGCAACTGACCGGGAACAACTGGCGCTGGTTCGACGATCGATCCGGCCGTTGGTGCAGTTACAGCGCCAGCAACAACAGCACCATCGACGCGGCGTGGAGGATGGGCGAGACCAGCGTGCGTTTCACCGCCGGCCGCAGGCGTTACACCGTGCAGTTCAACACCATGGTGCAGGTAAAGCCACCGAATGAACGAAGAGGTTTGTCGGCCAAGTATTCACATACAAGGAATTTGCCTCGGTGCTCCGCCCGCAAGTGGCATCAACATAGAAACATAGAAAATAGGTGCAGGAGTAGGCAGGTAGATGGGACTAGGTGAGTGGGTGGAAGATTGCAACCCTCACGTGGTCCGCCCTGTTTCGACTAATGCAATCGACTCGACTTGCACAAACGGAAGATCAAATAGAACAAGTTGTCCGACAACTTTAGGCCCCGCACGTCACACGAAAGAAGGAGGACGACTAGGTGAGAGCAAGTGTTCGGCACGGACTAGAAGGGCCGACATGGCCTGTTTCCGTGCTGTAATTGTTATATGTTATAAGGAATAGTAGAATTAGGCCATTCGGCCCATCGAGTCTACTCTGCCATTCAATCGTGGCTGATCTATCTCTCCCTCCCTCCCTCAATGAACTGGCCTCAACTACCTTCTGTGGCAGAGAATTCCACAGATTCACCACTCTCTGTGAAAAATGTTTTCCTCATCTCGGTCCTAAAGGAATTCCCCCTTATCCTTAAACTGTGACCCCTTCTTCTGGACCTCCCCAACATCGGGAACAATCTTCCTGACTCTAGCCTGTCCAACTCCTTAAGAAGTTTGTACGTTTCCATAAGCTTCTAGAAGAATAGATCGGGTAGAATTTTGTTCGGTTTTATAAGATCTTCTAAATTCTAGCGAGTACAAGCCGAGTCTATCCAGTCTTTCTTCATACGAAAGTCTGGCCATCCCAGGAATCAGTCTGGTGAACCTTCTCTGTACTCCCCTCTATGGCAAGAATGTCTTTCCTCAGATTAGGAGACCAGAACTGTACGCAATACTCCAGGTGTGGCCTCACCAAGACCCTGCACAACTGCAGTAGAACCTCCCTGCTCCTATACTCAAATCTTTTTGCTATGAATCATCCGTGATTGAACGGCAGAGTAGACTTAGACGGGCCGAGCGGCCCGATTCTGCTCGGATCACGTGCGGAGTTGAGGGGGTGCGGAAGGGTGGAACGGCGGCGATGTTGTAACCCGTGTCTCTGCCGTCCCCTCTCCAGGTGAACGAGGAGACTGGGAACAGGCGGCCGGTCATGCTGACCCTCCAGCGCCTGCCGCGCAAGGACGCCGTCTCCAAAAGCAGCAGCTCGCAGTTTGTCCAGGACCTGGAGAAGACCCTGGAGGAGGCGAAGGAACCTGAGGCCAAGCCCACCGAGGAGAAGCCCAACGGTAGGAAAATCCAGCCCCGCGGGCAGCATCTCTGGAGGGACGGAATGGGTTACCCTCTCCCCTGGCTCTCATATTTTGCTTCTGTCCGAGGCCTCCACCATTGTCAGAGTGAGGCTAAAATGCAAATTGGAGGGACAGCATCTCATATTTCGCTTCTGTCCGAGGCCTCCACCATTGTCAGAGTGAGGCTAAAATGCAAATTGGAGGGACAGCATCTCATATTTCGCTTCTGTCCGAGGCCTCCACCATTGTCAGAGTGAGGCTAAAATGCAAATTGGAGGGACAGCATCTCATATTTTGCTTCTGTCCGAGGCCTCCACCATTGTCAGAGTGAGGCTAAAATGCAAATTGGAGGGACAGCATCTCATATTTCGCTTCTGTCCGAGGCCTCCACCATTGTCAGAGTGAGGCTAAAATGCAAATTGGAGGGACAGCATCTCGCTGGAGCAGCTTACAGCCCAGTGGTATGAATATTGATTTCCCTCACTTCAGGTAGCCCCGGCATTCCCTCTCTCTCTCTCTCTCTCTCTCTCTCTCTATCCCTCCCCCACCCAAGTCGCACCAGCTTCTCGTTGACATCCAGCAAACGGCTAACAATGGCCTGTTTCCTTTATCATCGATACTTTTTTTGCATATCTTTCACTCATTGTTCTTTATCTCTCCACATCACCGTCTATATCTCTCGTTTCCCTCATCCCGAACCAGTCTGAAGAAGGGTCTCGACCCGAAACGTCACCCATTCCTTCTCTCCAGAGACGCTGCCTGTCCCGCTGAGTTATGACAATATACAATAGGTGCAGGAGTAGAGGCCATTCGGCCCTTCCAGCCAGCACCTCCATTCAATGTGATCATGGCTGATCATCCCCAATCAGTACCCCGTCCTGCCTTCTCCCCATATCCCCTGACTCCACTATCTTTAAGAGCCCTATCTAGCTCTCTCTTGAAAGCATCCAGAGAACCGGCCTCCACTGCTCGCTGAGGCAGAGAATTCCACCGACTCACCACTCTCTGTGAGAAAAAGTGTTTCCTCATCTCTGTTCTAAATGGCCGACCCCTTATTCTTAAATTGTGTGTGGCCCCTGGTTCTGGACTCCCCCAACATCGGGAACATGTTTCCTGCCTCTATTGTGTCCAAGCCCTTACCAATCTTATATGTTTCAATGAGATTCCCTCTCATCCTTCTAAACTCCAGAGTGTACAAGCCCAGCCGCTCCATTCTCTCAGCATATGACAGTCCCGCCATCCCGGGAATTAACCTGGTGAACCTACGCTGGGCTCCCTCAATAGCAAGAATGTCCTTCCTCAAATTAGGAGACCAAAACTGCACACAATACTCCAGGTGTGGCCTTACTCGGGCCCTGTACAACTGCAGAAGGACCTCTTTGCTCCTGTACTCAACTCCTCTTGTTATGAAGGCCAACAGGCCAAAACTGCACACAATACTCCAGGTGTGGTCTCACTAGGGCCCTGTACAACTGCAGAAGGACCTCTTTGCTCCTATATTTGACTCCTCTTGTTATAAAGGCCAACATGCCATTCGCTTTCTTCGCTGCCTGCTGTACCTGCATGCTTACTTTGATAGACTGATGAACAAGGACCCCCAGATCCCGTTGTACTTCCCCTTTTCCCAACTTGACGCCATTTAGATAGTAATCTGAGTTTCACCAGCTTTTTTGTGTCTATCTCCCATCTTTAATCAGACTTTATCGCACTAAAGATAGACCCAAAAGGCTGGATTAACTCCCTAACCAGTCTGAAGGAGGGTCTTGACCCGAAACGTCACCCATTCCTTCTCTCCGGAGATGCTGCCTGTCCCGCTGAGTTACTCCGGCATTTTGTGTCCCATCTGGGTGCTGTCGGTTCCAAATGGCCCATCGTTGGGGTTCGAGGGTCAAACAGCGGGGAAACAGGCTCTTCAGCCCAACTCATCCATGCCGTCCGACACTAGACTGGCCCCACTTGCCCCCCCCATTTAGTGTCCTGGAATATCACAGGCCCTTCAGCCCAACCTGTCCATGCCAACGAGGTTGCTCCATCTGCACTAGTCTAACTCAGCATGGAAACGGGCCGTTACTCTTTAGAGACAGGCCATTCGGCCCATCGAGTCCAGCCCCCACCCTGCGCACTAGCACGATCCTACACACTAGCGACAATTTTCAATTTTACCAAAAGCGATGAATCTACAAAGCTGTCCAAAGCAAGGAACTGCAGATGCTGGAAAATCGAAGGTAGACAAAAAATGCTGGAGGAACTCAGCGGGTGAGGCAGCATCTATGGAGCGAAGGAAATGGGTGACGTTTCGGGTCGAGACCCTTCTTCAGACTGATGTGAGGGTGGGGGGGGGAGGGGCTGGAAGAAGAAAGGAAGAGGCGGAGACAGTGGGCTGAGGGAGAGCTGGGAAGGGGTGGAGTAAGCAGGGACTACCTGAAATTGGAGAAGTCGATGTTCGTACCGCTGGGGTGTAAACTGCCCAAGCGAAATATGAGGTGCTGCTCCTCCAATTTACGGTGGGACCACGGAGGAGGCCCAGGACAGAAAGATCGGATTGGGATTGGGAATGGGAGGGGGAGTTGAAGTGCTGAGCGACCGGGAGATCGGGTCGGTTATTGCGGACCGAGCGGAGGTGTTGGGCGAAGCAATCGGCGAGCCTGCGCCTGGTCTCACCGATGTAGAGCAGCCGACACCTGGAGCAGCGGATGCAGTAGATGAGGTTGGAGGAGGTGCAGGTGAACCTTTGCCGCACCTGGGAAGACTGCTTGGGTCCTTGGATGGAGCCGAGGGGGGAGGTAAAGCGACAAGTGTAGCGTTTCCGGCATTTCTACAAAGCTGGGAGGAAACCGGAGCACCCGGAGAAAACCCACACTTTCACGGGGAGAACGTGCAAACTCCGTACAGACAGCTCCCGAGGTTGGGTTCGAACCCGGGTCTCACGCACTGAGACTCTTGCTATTGAGGGAGCCCAGCGTAGGTTCACCGGGTTAATTCCCGGGATGGCGGGACTGACATAGGCTGAGAGAATGCAGCGGCTGGGCTTTTACTCGCTGGAATTTAGAAGGATGAGAGGGGATCTTATAGAAACGTATAAAATTCTTAAGGGTATGGACAGGCTGGATGTTCCCGATGTTGGGGGAGTCCAGAACCAGGGGCCACACACACACACACAGTTTAAGAATAAGGGGTCGGCCATTTAGGACTGAGAGGAGGAAAAACATTTTCACCCAGAGAGTTGTGAGTCTGTGGAATTCTCTGCCACAGAAGGCAGTGGAGGCCGGTTCACTGGATGTTTTCAAGAGAGAGTTAGATTTAGCTCTTAGGGCTAACGGAATCAAGGGATATGGGGAGAAGGCAGGAACGGCGTACTGATTGTGGATGATCAGCTATGATCACATTGAATGGCGGTGCTGGCTCGTAGGGCTGAATGGCCTACGCCTGCATCTATTGTCTATGCTACAGCTCTTTGCCGGCTCACCATCGAGCCGCCCTTAAGAGCTGCTGCGCCCCGTGAGTTGTTGAGCTGGATGGCGCGTTGTGTAACGTCTCTCTCTCTCTCTCTCTCTCCCTCTCCCTGTCTCCCTCTCCGTCTCTCTCCCTCTCCCTCTCTGTCTCTGCATCTGTCTCTGTCTCTGTCTCTGTCTCTCTCTCTCTCCCTCTCTCCCTTTCCCCCTTTCCTCCTCTCTCCCTCCCTCTCTCTCCATCTCCCTCTCTCCGTCTCTGTCCCTGTCCCTCTCTGTCTCTCTCTCTGTCTTTCTCTGTCTCTCTCTGTCTCTTTCCCTCTCTTTCCCTCTCTGTCTGTCTGTCTGTCTGTCTGTCTGTCTGTCTGTCTGTCTGTCTGTCTGTCTGTCTGTCTGTCTGTCTGTCTGTCTGTCTGTCTGTCTGTCTGCCTGCCTGCCTGCCTGCCTGCCTGCCTGCCTGCCTGTCTCTCTGTCTGTCTCTCTGTCTGTCTGTCTGTCTGTCTGTCTGTCTGTCTGTCTGTCTGTCTGTCTGTCTGTCTGTCTGTCTGTCTGTCTGTCTGTCTGTCTCTCTGTCTCTCTGTCTCTCTGTCTCTCTGTCTCTTTCCCTCTCTGTCTGTCTGTCTCTCTCTCTGTCTGTCTCTCTGTCTCTCTCTATCTCTTTCTGTCTCTGTACCTCTCTATCTCACTGTCTGTCTGTCTCTCTCTTTGTCTGTCTGCCTCTGTCTCTGTCTCTGTCTCTCTCTCTGTCTCTCTCTTTGTCTGTCTGCCTCTGTCTCTGTCTCTGTCTCTGTCTCTCTCTCTGTCTCTCTGTCTCTCTGTCTCTCTCTGTCTCTGTACCTCTCTCTATCTCACTGTCTGTCTCTGTCTGTCTGTCTGTCTGTCTGTCTGTCTGTCTGTCTGTCTGTCTGTCTGTCTGTCTGTCTGTCTGTCTGTCTGTCTGTCTGTCTGTCTGTCTGTCTGTCTGTCTGTCTCTCTCTGTCTGTCTGTCTCTCTGTCTCTCTGTCTCTTTCCCTCTCTTACTCTGTCTGTCTGTCTCTCTCTCTGTCTGTCTCTCTGTCTCTCTCTCTATCTCTCTGTCTCTGTACCTCTCTATCTCACTGTCTGTCTGTCTCTCTCTATCTCTGTCTTTTTGTCTCTCTCTCTCTGTCTCTCTCTCTCTCTCTCTCACTCTCTCTCTCCCTCTCTCTCTCCCTCTCTCCCTCTCTCCCTCTCTCCCTCTCTCCCTCTCTCTCTCTCTCTCCCCCTCTCCCCGTGATGAAGAGGTGGAGCCGTTGGCCGAGGTGGTGGTGGCGGAGAAGGAGCCACGCGAGGAGGGAAAGCCGAGCGACATTGTGATCCAGGGGCTGACGGAGGAGCAGATGACGGTGCTGATCCGCTCGTGCGTCAGCATGGTCAGCGTGCCCGTCGACCCGGACACCCTGCACGCCACCCTGCGCCTGTGCCTGCGCCTGACCCGCGAGCACAAGTGCGCCCTGATGTTCGCCGAGCTGGGCAGCACCCGCATGATCCTGAGCCTGACCCAGGGCTCCGGCTTCAACGGCTTCACGCCGCTCGTCACCCTGCTCTTCCGGCACGTCATCGAGGACCCCTGCACCCTGAAACACACCATGGAGAAGGTAAACAGCCTTCCTGTACGGGCTCATACTGTGCTAGACATTTTAACTAAATAAGTGTGTTTAGCCAAGTATTCACATACAAGGAATTTGCCTTGGTGCTCCCCCCGCATGTAACAACATGACATACAGTGGCTTGGTGCAGTGTGAAAATGATCCTAGTGAGTCGAGTAGTGTTAATGTGCGGGGGTCGAATATAGGAGCAAAGAGATCCTTCTGCAGTTGTACAGAGCCTTAGTGAGACCACACCTGGAGTATTGTGTGCAGTTTTGGCTTGTTGGCCTTCATAACAAGAGGAGTTGAGTACAGCAGGAAAGAGGTCCTTCTGCAGTTGTACAGGGCCCTGGTGAGACCACACCTGGAGTATTGTGTGCAGTTTTGGCCTGTTGGCCTTCATAACAAGAGGAGTTGAGTACAGGAGCAAAGAGGTCCTTCTGCAGTTGTACAGGGTCTTGGTGAGACCACACCTGGAGTATTGTGTGCAGTTTTGGCCCTGTTGGCCTTCATAACAAGAGGAGTTGAGTACAGGAGCAAAGAGGTCCTTCTGCAGTTGGGAGATAGACACAAAAAAGCTGGAGAAACTCAGATTACTAAATGGCGTCAAGTTGGGAAAAGGGGAAGTACAACGGGATCTGGGGGTCTTTATACATCAGTCTATGAAAGTAAGCATGCAGGTACAGCAGGCAGTGAAGAAAGCGAATGGCATGTTGGCCTTTGTAACAAGAGGAATCGAATATAGGAGCAAAGAGGTCCTTCTGCAGTTGTACGGAGCCCTGGTGAGACCACACCTGGAGTATTGTGTGCAGTTTTGGCCTGTTGGCCTTCATAACAAGAGGAGTTGAGTACAGGAGCAAAGAGGTCCTTCTGCAGTTGTACAGGGCCCTGGTGAGACCACACCTGGAGTATTGTGTGCAGTTTTGGCCTGATTAAAGATGGGAGATAGACACAAAAAAGCTCGAGAAACTCAGATTACTAAATGGCATCCAGTTGGGAAAAGGGGAAGTACAATGGGATCTGGGGGTCTTTCTACATCAGTCATTGAAAGTAAGCATGCAGGTACAGTAGGCAGTGAAGAAAGCGAATGGCATGTTGGCCTTTATAACAAGAGGAATCGAGTACAGGAGTAAAGAGGTCCTTCTGCAGTTGTACAGGGCCCTGGTGAGACCACACCTGGAGTATTGTGTGCAGTTTTGGTCCCCTAATTTGAGGAAGGACGTTCTTGCTATTGAGGGAGCCCAGCGTAGGTTCACCAGGTTAATTCCCGGGATGGCGGGACTGTCATATGCTGAGAGAATGGAGCGGCTGGGCTTGTACACTGTGGAGTTTAGAAGGATGAGAGGGGATCTCATTGAAACATATAAGATTGTTAAGGTGTTTGAACACGCCGGACGCAGGAAACATGTTCCCGATGTTGGGGGAGTCCAGAACCGGGGCCACAGTTTAAGAATAAGGAATTTAGTACAGAGACGAGGAAACACTTTTTCTCACAGAGAGTTGTGAGTCTGTGGAATTCTCTGCCTCAGAGGGCGGTGGAGGCCGGTTCTCTGGATGCTTTCAAGAGAGAGCTAGATAGGGCTCTTAAAGATAGCGGAGTCAGGAGATATGGGGAGAAGGCAGGAACGGGGTACTGATTGGGGATGATCAGCCGTGATCACATTGAATGGCGGTGCTGGCTCGAAGGGCCGAATGTCCTACTCCTGCACCTATTGTCTATTGTCTACAGTTACGAATGACACATAGAAACATAGACAATAGGTGCAGGAGGAGGCCATTCGGCCCTTCGAGCTGTGCAGCCCCCTAACTCTCCCTCTCCCCCATTCCTCTCACCCTCTCGCTCTCCCCTCTCTCTCTCCTCCCCTCTCTCTGCCCCTCTCTCTCTCTGCCCCTCTCTCTCTCCCCTCTTTCTCTCCCTCTCTCTCTCCCTCTCTCTCTCTCCCTCTCTCTCTCTCTCCTCCCCTCTCTCTCTCTCTCTCGCCATCTCTCTCTAGCCATCTCTCTCTCTCTCTCTCTCTCTCTCTCTCCCTCTCCCTCTCCCTCCCCCTCCCCCTCCCGCTCCCCCCCTCCCCTCCCCCTCTCCCTCTCCCCCTCTCTCTCTCCCCATCTATCTCTCTCTCTCTCTCCCCCCCCCCCATCTATTAGTGCTGTCTATTAGTACCTAACAAATAGTGAAGAAAGGGTACAAAGTGCTGGAGTAACTCAGCGGGTCAGGCAGGCAGCATCTCTGTGGAGAAGGTGGACAGGTACAAAGTGCCATCCTCCTTGTCCGCTTCCCCACCTCTGTGCGGTCGTCTGTTCCCGGTCTAAGGCAGCCTTGCCCTCTCTTGCAGGTGGTACGCTCGGCTGCCACCAGCGGGGCGGGCAGCACCACCTCTGGCGTGGTATCTGGGAGCCTGGGCTCCAGAGAGATCAACTACATCCTGCGGGTGCTGGGACCAGCCGCGTGCAGAAACCCCGACACCTTCACGGACGTGGCGAAGAACTGCATCAGGATCGCCCTTCCTGCTCCCCGGGGCAACGGCACTGGTGAGTTCACATCCAGGAACAACGCCACAACTTTAAATCTCCAGAACTAAAAAACTCTACAACGTAAAACTCCACAACAATAGACAAGCATATGGGAAAATGAAATAAACCAACCCATAACGAAAGATCTATGGGACAAAAGTTTACAATATACACACCAATGCTCGTTAAATACCAGTCATGCTTTAATACAATTTAAAATACTACACAGATTGCATTACTCAAAAGTTAAATTGAATAGAATCTACCCACAAATCTCCTCTATCTGTGATAAATGTCAGCATCCAGAGGCTAATTTAACACATACTTTTGCAAATTGCTTAAAAATTAAGAATGTCTGGACTGAGATTTTTAGAATAACTTCTGAAGTTATTAATATTAAATTGGATCAGATGAGAAGAGCTCACCTCCCCCATCCCATCCTCACCACTTTCTACAGGGGCACCATGGAGAGTATTTTGACCAGCTGTATGTCTGTCTGGTTTGGGGACTGTAAAGCCTCTGACTGGAAGTCCGTGCAGAGAGTGGTGAGGGCAGCGGAAAAAATCATCGGGACCTCTCTCCCCTCAATCGGGGATATTGCGACCAAACGTTGCGTGTCTAAGGCCAGCAGTATTATAAAAGACCCCACACATCTCCATCACGGTCTGTTCACTCTGCTGCCCTCGGGGAAAAGATATCGTAGCATAAGGAGCAGAACATCAAGGTTCTGCAACAGCTTCTTCCCACGAGCCATCAGACTTCTGAATGCCATGTAATGGGCTGCCACCATTGTCTATTTATCCTTTTTATCCTTTTTATCCATGTTTATCCTTCTGTTAATTATCGTGTTGCACGTGGAGCCAAATGCAACGTAATTCCGTTTGGAACTGCATATATCGATGTATTTCTAAATGACAATAAAGTTTGTTTGACTTTGACTTTTGACTTTGGGATCCGGACTCAAAATTAATAATACTTGGAATATCAGAAGAAAGTTTAACAGTTACACCAAGTCAAAGAAATTTCCTAGATTATAGTATAATAATTGGGAAGAAATTAATATTAAAATTTTGGAAAGGCCCTATATCCCCCACAATTAAAATGTGGGTTACGGAAATGTCGGAGACCCTACACTTGGAAAGAATCAGATTTGCCCGAATGGACAAACAATAAGTCTTCGTTAGAATATGGTCTTCTTTCATTGATTACTTAAAAGGGTAGATCGGTTCGGCAAGGAACCCTAACTGAAATTTGGACTCAGGATTAGATGAAAAGTTATATTCTATATTCCTTGATCTTATCTCCAATGACGTATTAGTGGTAAATCATTCCATTCTCTATGATTTCTTTTTTGACTTATATTTTATTTTTCTCTCTGTTTCTCTCTCTTTAAAAAAAAAATTATAAGAGACAAAATGATTCATTTGATAATATTAATAATGTACGATTGTTGTACACGAAATATTAGTATCATAATATGTGTTTGCTAATGTACTGCTTACCTACTCTAATAAAAATACATATATCAAAAAAAAACACACAACAAAACGAAAAACTCCACAATTAAAAGCTCCACGACGAAAAACTCCACAAAGTAAAGATTCCACAACTAGATTAGATTTCATTCATTGTCATTCGAACCTCAGAGAGGCTGAAATGAAACTCCGTTTCTACAAGCCGTACAAACAGAACAATTCATAAAAAAACACACACAAACAATTGAACTCGCACAAACATCCATCACCGTGAATCTCCTCCTCACTGTGATGGAAGGCAAAGTTCTTCTCTCTCCCCCGCACCATTTCTCTCCCAATGTCGAAGCCCCATGAGGGCGATGTTAAGTCCCACGGCCATTGAGGCCGCGCCTGGCGATGTACGGCCCCACTCTAGGCCCAAAAGCCACAAGGTGGAGCCCCCGGCGGGCGCTGGAATGTCCCACGGCCATTAAAGCCGCGCCGGGCAATGTACGGCCCCGCTCCGGGTTGTTCCATCCCCGCGACACGGGCTGGAGAAGTTGTGTTGCGGAGCTCCGGGAAGCGGTTTCCCACTCGGACCCGCGAGCTCCCAATATCACAGGAGCTCCAACTAAATACTCCACAACTAAATACTCCACAACTAAAAACTCCACAACTAAAACTCCACGACTAAAAACTCCACAACTAAAACTCCACGACTAAAAACTACACGACTAAAAACTCCACGACTAAAAACTACACGACTAAAAACTCCACAACTAAAAACTCCACGACTAAAAACTCCACAACTAAAAACTCCACAACTAAATACTCCACAACTAAAACTCCACAACTAAAACTCCACAACTAAAAACTACACGACTAAAAACTCCACAACTAAAAACTCCACGACTAAAAACTCCACAACTAAAAACTCCACGACTAAAAACTCCACAACTAAAACTCCACGACTAAAAACTCCACAACTAAAAACTCCACAACTAAATACTCCACAACTAAAACTCCACGACTAAAAACTCCACAACTAAATACTCCACAACTAAAAACTCCACAACTAAAACTCCACAACTAAAACTCCACGACTAAAAACTCCACAACTAAAACTCCACAACTAAAAACTCCACAACTAAAACTCCACAACTAAAACTCTACAACTAAAACTCTACAACTAAAAACTCCACAACTAAAACTCCACAACTAAAACTCTACAACTAAAAACTCCACAACTAAAACTCCACAACTAAAACTCTACAACTAAAAACTCCACAACTAAAAACTCCACGACTAAAAACTCCACGACTAAAAACTCCACAACTAAATACTCCACAACTAAAACTCCACAACTAAAAACTCTACAACTAAAAACTCCACAACTAAAAACTCTACAACTAAAAACTCCACAACTAAAACTCCACAACTAAAACTCCACAACTAAAACTCCACAACTAAAAACTCCACAACTAAAACTCCACAACTAAAACTCCACAACTAAAACTCCACAACTAAAAACTCTACAACTAAAAACTCCACAACTAAAAACTCTACAACTAAAAACTCCACAACTAAAACTCCACAACTAAAACTCCACAACTAAAAACTCCACAACTAAAAACTCTACAACTAAAAACTCTACAACTAAAAACTCCACAACTAAAAACTCCACAACTAAAAACTCTACAACTAAAAACTCTACAACTAAAAACTCCACAACTAAAAACTCTACAACTAAAAACTCTACAACTAAAAACTCCACAACTAAATACTCCACAACTAAAAACTCCACAACTAAAACTCCACAACTAAAAACTCCACAACTAAAACTCCACAACTAAAAACTCCACAACTAAAACTCCACAACTAAAACTCCACAACTAAAAACTCCACAACTAAAACTCCACAACTAAAAACTCCACAACTAAAACTCCACAACTAAAAACTCTACAACTAAAAACTCCACAACTAAAACTCCACAACTAAAACTCCACAACTAAAAACTCCACAACTAAAACTCTACAACTAAAAACTCCACAACTAAAAACTCTAGAACTAAAAACTTCACAACTAAAAACTATACGACTTAAAAACTCTACGGCTTAAATGCTCTGCAACTAAAAATCTAACAGAGGTGCCAAACCACCAGTTGCTGGAAAATCGTCGGTGGACCTGTGGTATTTGTCCTCTGACCCCCCCCCCCCCCCCCCCTCCAGCAGTGAAGTGAAAGTTGTCCCTTGTCTTTGCCTCTTCAGCCTCTGACGATGAGTTTGAGAACCTCCGCATCAAGGGCCCCAACGCGGTGCAGTTGGTGAAAACCACCCCAGTGAAGCCCTCGCCACTGCCGACCATTCCCGACACCATCAAGGAAGTCATCTACGACATGCTGAACGCTCTCTCCGCCTACCACGCTCCTGACGAAGGTAAGCTCGTGGGAGGTTGGGGGGGGGGGGGGGGCACGAGGGGATTGAAGGCTTTGTGGCCAAGTTTGCGGACAAAACGGAAACAGGTGGAGGGGCGGCTAGCGCCGAGAGAGCCGGCACTCTGCAGAAGGACTTGGATGGGTTGGGATAGATTAGATTTACTCGAATCTTGCCTGGGTTTAAGCACCAAAGTTACAGAGAAAGGTTGAACAAGTTAGGTCTTTATTCTAGGTTCACCAGACTGATTCTTGCCATAGAGAGAGTACAGAGAAGGTTCACCAGACTGATTCCTGTGATGGCAGGACTTCCATACGAAGAAAGACTGGATAGACTCGGCTTGTACTCGCTGGAATTTAGAAGATTGAGGGGGGGATCTTATGGAGACGTACAAAATTCTTAAGGGGTTGGACAGGCTAGATGCAGGAAGATTGTTCCCGATGTTGGGGAGGTCCAGAACAAGGGGTCACAGTTTAGGGATAAGGGGGAAGTCTTTTAGGACCGAGATAAGAAAATTATTTTTCACACAGAGAGTGGTGAATCTGTGGAATTCTCTGCCACAGAGGGTAGTTGAGGCCAGTTCATTGGCTATATTTAAGAGGGAGTTAGATGTGGCCCTTGTGGCTAAAGGGATCAGAGGGTATGGAGAGAAGGCAGGTACGGGATACTGAGTTGGATGATCATATTGAATTGCGGTGCAGGATGGAAGGTGCCGATCCCGGAGAGAACGTGCAAACTCCATACAGCCAGCGCCCATAGTCGGGATCGTACACGGGTCTCTGGCGCTGCGCTATTGAGTTAGATGATCAGCCATGATCACATTGAATGGCGGTGTAGGCTCGAAGGGCCAAATGGCCTACTCCTGCACCTATTTTCTATGTTTCTCTGTTTCTTTGGAGCACAGAAGGTTAAGGGGGGACTTGATTGAGGTCTTTAAAATGATGAGAGGGATAGACAGAGTTGATGTGGACAAGCTTTTCCCATTGAGAGTAGGGAAGATTCAAACAAGAGGACGTGATTTGAGAATTAAGGGACAAAAGGGTTAATTCCCAGGATGGCGGGACTGTCATATGCTGAGAAAATGGAGCGGCTGGGCTTGTACACTCTAGAGTTTAGAAGAATGAGAGGGAATCTCATTGAAACATATAAGATTATTAAGGGTTTGGACACGCTAGAGGCAGGAAACATGTTCCCGATGTTGGGGGAGTCTAGAACCAGGGGCCACACACAGTTTAAGAATAAGGGGTCGGCCTATTGAAACTTATATAAGATTATTAATAATCTTATAATTATATAAGATTATTAAGGGTTGGGACTCGCTAGAGGCAGGAAACATGTTCCCGATGTTGGGGGAGTCCAGAACCAGGGGCCACACACAGTTTAAGAATAAGGAGTAAGCCATTTGGGAATTAAGGGACAAAAGTTTTGGGGTAACATGAGGGGGAACTTCTTTACTCAGAGAGTGGCGGCTGTGTGGAATGAGCTTCCAGTGGAAGTGGTGGAGGCAGGTTCGATTTTATCATTTAAAAATAAATTGGATAGGTATATGGACGGGAAGGGAATGGAGGGGTATGGTCTGAGTGCAGGTAGATGGGGCTAGGTGAGAGTAAGTGTTTGGCACGGACTGGAAGGGCCGAGATGGCCTGTTTGGCTGCAATTGTTATATGCAGAGCAGTGGCCGATGGACTGTGGTGCAACAAAGTGTGGAGTCATGCATCTTGGGCGTCGGAATAAAGGCGTAGGGAGAGAATCCAGAAATCGGAGGTACAAAGGGACTTGGCAGTGCTGGTGCAGGATTCCCAAACGGTTAATCTGCAAGCATAGAAACATAGATTGGGGATGATCAGCCATGATCTCATTGAATGGCAGTGCTGGCTCGAAGGGCCGAATGGCCTACTCGTAGAAACATAGACAATAGGTGCAGGAGGAGGCCATTCGGCCCTTCGTGCCAGCACCGCCATTCATTGTGATCACGGCTGATCGTCCCCTATCAATAACCCGTGCCTGCCTTCTCCCCATATCCCTTGACTCCACTGGAGCTCTATCCAACTCTCTCTTAAATCCATCCACCGCCCTCTGTGGCAGGGAATTCCACAAATTCACAACTCTCTGGGTGGAAAGGTTTTTCCTCACCTCAGTCTTAAATGACCTCCCCTTTATTCCACGACTGTGTGGCCCCTGGTTCTGGACTCGCCCCAACATTGAGAACATTTTTCCTGCATCTAGCTTGTCCAGTCCTTTTTTAATTTTATATGTTTCTATAAGATCCCTCCCCTCATCCTTCTAAACTCCAGTGAATACAAGCCTAGTCTTTTCAATCTTTCCTCACATGACAGTCCCGCCATCCCAGGGATCATCCCAGGGAAAAGTTTTTTCTCATCTGAGTCTTAAATGACCTCCCCATTATTCTAAGACTGTGGCCCCCCTCCACAGGTAGAGAATTCCACAGAATCACCGATCTCTGTGAGAAAAAGTGTTTCCTCGTCTCCGTTCTAAATGGCCGACCCCTCATTCTTAAACTGTGTGTGGTCCCCTGGTTCTGGACTCGCCCAACATTGGGAACATTTTTCCTGCATCCAGCTTGTCCAGTCCTTTTATAATTTTATATGTTTCGATCAGATCCCCCCCCCCTCATCCTTCTAAACTCCAGCGAATACAAGCCTGGTCTTTTCAATCTTTCCTCATACGACAGTCCCGCCATCCCAGGAGTCAATCTCGCAGTCGAATCGGTGGTAAAGAAGGCAAACTCAGTGCCTGCATTTATTTCGACAGGGCTAGAATGCAAAAACAGGGATGTGACGCTGAGGCTCTTGAAGGTGCTGTTCAGGCCGCATTTGGAGTATTGTGAGCAATTTTGGGCGCCCGTAGGCGGATGTGGATGTGCCGGCTCTGGAGAGGGTCCAGAGGTGGTTTACCAGAACGATCCCAGGAAGGAGTGTGTTGACCTATGATGAGCGTTTGACGGCACTGGGCCTGTACTCGCTGGAGTTTAGAAGAATGAGCCTCATTGAAACGTACAGAATAGTGAAAGATTGGATGTGGAGAGGATGTTTTCCAACCTGACCCCTCCACTCGCCACATATTCCCATCTCCCCCCCGTCTGCCTTCCGCAAAGACCGCTCCCTCCGCAACTCCCTTGTCAATTCTTCCCTTCCCTCCCGCTCCACTCCTTCCCCGGGCACTTTCCCTTGCCACCGCAAGAGATGCCACACTTGTCCCTTCACCTCCCCCCTCCACTCCTTTCCGGGACCCAAGCAGTCCTTCCAAGTCTGACAGAGGTTCACCTGCACCTCCTCCAACCTCATCTACTGCATCCGTTGCTCCAGATGCCAGCTGATCTACATCGGTGAGACTAAGCGGAGGCTGGGCGATCGTTTCGCCGAACACCTCCACTCGGTCTCGATTTCACTTGATTGACGATCACTTCCGACCTCCCGGTGGCTCAGCACTTCAACTCCCCCTCCCATTCCGTATCCGACCTCTCGGTTCTGGGCCTCCTCCACGGCCAGAGTGAGCAACACCGCAAGTTGGAGGAACAGCACCTCGTATTCCGCTTGGGGAGTCAGCATCCTCTGGGCTTAAACATTGAATTTTCTCAATTCTGTTAACCCTGGCTGCCTCCTCCCCTTCCCACCTCTCCCTCAGCCCTCGGGCCCTGGCATTCCTTCTCTCTCTATCTCTCCCCCACCCAAGTCACACTAGCTTTTCATTTTCACACTACAAACAGCTTACAATGGCCTGTTTCCTTTATCATCAATACTTTTTTGCATATCTTTCATTCATTGTTCTTTATCTCTCCACATCACTGTCTATATCTCTCGTTTCCCTGATCCCAGTTTCCCTGATCCCTGTTTCTCCAGCTTTTTGTGTACCCTCGATTCTCCAGCATCTGCAGTTCCTTCTTTAACAGGATGTTTCCACTAGTGGGAGAGTCTAGGACCAGAGGGCACAGCCTCAGGATTAAAGGACGTTCCTTTAGGAAGGAGATGAGGAGGAAATTATTTAGTCAGAGGGCGGTGAATCTGTGGAATTCTTTGCCACTGAAGGCTGTGGAGGCCAAGTCAATGGATATTTTTGAAGGCAGAGATAAATAGGTTTGTGATTTGTGTGGGTGTCGGGGGGCTATGGGGAGAAGACAAGAGAATGGGATTAAGAGGGAAAGGTACATCAGCTACGATTGAAGGGCAGAGTATGCTCGGTGGGCCGAATGGCCTCTTTCCGTGCTGTATCTCCAAACTCAATGAAACCTACTAAGAGCCAGTCATAGAAACTTACAAAATTCTTATAGAAACTTACAAAATTCTTAAGGGGTTGGACAAGCTAGATGCTGGAAGATTGTTCCCGATGTTGGGGAAGTCCAGAACAAGGGGTCACAGTCTAAGGATAAGGGGGAATTCCTTTAGGACCGAGATGAGGAAAACATTCTTTACACAGAGTGGTGAGTCTCTGGAATTCTCTGCCACAGAAGGTAGTTGAGGCCAGTTCATTGGCTATATTTAAGAGGGAGTTAGATGTGGCCCTTGTGGCTAAAGGGATCAGGGGGTATGGAGAGAAGGCAGGTACGGGATACTGAGTTGGATGATCAGCCATGATCAGATTGAATGGCGGTGCAGGCTCGAAGGGCCGAATGGCCTACTCCTGCACCTATTTTTCTATGTTTCTATAGCTGGTGGATAGGTCAGCATAGACTCAGTGGGCCGAATGGCCTGTTTCAATGCTGTATCTCTAAACGAACCAATAAGAATTAGGATGGAGAGTAGGGCTTCACGGTGGCGCAGCAGTAGAGTCGCTGCCTCACAGCGCCAGAGACCCGGGTTCGATCCTGACCAATAGCCCTGACGAGTTTGCCCCGATTCCAACTCGGAGATTTACGGTGATGGCCGCTCGTCGGTACTCGGGGCTCTCGTGGACATTTTTCAACATGTTGAAAACTCTGCACGAGTCTTCCCGTGCTTACCTGCCGTTAGCGAGTCTTCCCGAGTACCCGCCGTTAGCGTTACGAGCTGCTAAGAGACGTCCCCGAGCTCCGACATACCCTCTACGTTCTTACCACGACTTTGATTTTTTTTGTAAACTCGGGAGAGCTCTTGGAATGAACTCGTACCGTGGGACAGGGCTTTTCGGGTGCTGCCTGTATGGAGTTTGCACGTTCTCCCCATGACCTGCGTGGGTTTTCTCCGAGATCTTCCGTTTCCTCCCACACTCCAAAGGCGTGCAGGTTTGTAGGTTAATTGGCTTGGTATAAATGTAAATTGTCTCTAGTGTGTGTGGGATAGTGTGAGTGTGTGGGGATCGCTGGTCGGCGCGGACTCGGTGGGCCGAAGGGCCTGTTTCCGCGCTGTGTCTCTAAACTAAGCTAGTGTGTGAACGGGCGATCGCTGGTCGGCGCGGATCCGGTGGGCCGAAATGCCGAGAGGAGGGTGAGAGTTTGGGGCCTGTTTCAAGATGGCCGACTTTTGCGTCCTGTTTCCGCGCTGTGTCTCTAAACATCTCTTAGCCTTAAATGAAGAGGGATTCCTTTTGGGCCGGAGGGTGTGGATTCTGGTCGCGTGCGTGCCTGTTTTGGCGAGGCGCGCGTGTGTCTGACTCTCGCCCTCTTCTCTCCCGGCGCAGCGGAGAAGGTGGAGGTGAAGCTCGTCAGCGTGAACCAGGAGCTGAGCCAGCTGCTGCAGGACGTGGGAGACGACATGTACCAGCAGTATCGCTCGCTCACCCGCCAGGGCAGCGACTTTGACTCCCAGCAGAGTTTCACCATCAACGTGAGTCAGCCCCACGGGAGGGGCGGCGCGAGGGGAGGGGGAGAGACCCGAAACGTCGCCTATCTCCTTCGCTCCTTAGATGCTGCTGCACCCGCTGAGTTTCTCCAGCTTTTTGTGTAACCCTCGATTCTCCAGCATCTGCAGTTCCTTCTTTAACATAGAAACATAGAAATTAGGTGCAGGAGTAGGCCATGGCTGATCATCCAACTCAGTATCCCGTACCTGCCTTCTCTCCATACCCTCTGATCCCCTTAGACACAAGGGCCACATCTAACTCCCTCTTAAATATAGCCAATGAACTGGCCTCAACTACCCTCGGTGGCAGAGAGTTCCAGAGACCCACCACTCTCTTTGTGAAAAAAGTTCTTCTCATCTCGGTCCGAAAGGATTTCCCCCTTATCCTTAAGCTGTGACCCCTTGTCCTGGACCTCCCCAACATCGGGAACAATCTTCCTACATCTAGCCTGTCCAACCCCTTAAGCATTTAAGAGGGAGTTACATGTGGCCCTTGTGGCTAAAGGGATCAGGGGGTATGGAGAGAAGGCAGGTACGGGATACTGAGTTGGACGATCAGCCATGATCATATAGAATGGCGGTGCAGGCTCGAAGGGCCGAATGGCCGACTCTTGCACCTATTGTCTATGTTTCTATTCCCCTACTCTGGGCAAGAGACTCTGTGCATCTTCGGTGTGTGTGTAACACTGGGGTACAGTACCGATGGAGACGGGGGTGTGTGTGTAACACTGGGGTATAGTACCGATGGAGACGGGGGTGTGTGTGTAACACTGGGGTATAGTACCGATGGGGACGGGGGTGTGTGTGTAACACTGGGGTACAGTACCGGTGGGGACGGGGGTGTGTGTGTAACACTGGGGTATAGTACCGATGGGGACGGGGGTGTGTGTGTAACACTGGGGTACAGTACCGGTGGGGACGGGGGTGTGTGTGTAACACTGGGGTATAGTACCGATGGGGACGGGGGTGTGTGTGTAACACTGGGGTACAGGACCGGCGGGGACGGGGGTGTGTGTGTAACACTGGGGTACAGTACCGGTGGGGACGGGGGTGTGTGTGTAACACTGGGGTACAGTACCGGTGGAGACGGGGGTGTGTGTGTAACACTGGGGTACAGGACCGATGGGGACGGGGGTGTGTGTGTGTAACACTGGGGTATAGTACCGATGGAGACGGGGGTGTGTGTGTAACACTGGGGTACAGGACCGGTGGGGACGGGGGTGTGTGTGTAACACTGGGGTACAGTACCGGTGGGGACGGGGGGGTGTGTGTAACACTGGGGTACAGGACCGGTGGGGACGGGGTGTGTGTGTAACACTGGGGTACAGGACCAGTGGGGCGGGGGTATGTGTGTAACACTGGGGTACAGTACCGGTGGGGATGGGGGGGTGTGTGTAACACTGGGGTACAGTACCGGTGGGGACGGGGGGGTGTGTGTAACACTGGGGTACAGTACCGGTGGGGACTGGGGTGTGTGTGTAACACTGGGGTACAGTACCGGTGGGGACTGGGGTGTGTGTGTAACACTGGGGTACAGTACCGGTGGGGACTGGGGTGTGTGTGTAACACTGGGGTACAGTACCGGTGGGGACTGGGGTGTGTGTGTAACACTGGGGTACAGTACCGGTGGGGACGGGGGGGGTGTGTGTAACACTGGGGTACAGGACCAGTGGGGACTGGGGTGTGTGTGTAACACTGGGGTACAGTACCGGTGGGGACGGGGGGGGTGTGTGTAACACTGGGGTACAGGACCGGTGGGGACTGGGGTGTGTGTGTAACACTGGGGTACAGTGCCGGTGGGGACTGGGGTGTGTGTAACACTGGGGTACAGTACCGGTGGGGACGGGGGTGTGTGTGTAACACTGGGGTACAGTACCGGTGGGGACGGGGGTGTGTGTAACACTGGGGTACAGGACCAGTGGGGCGGGGGTGTGTGGGTAACACTGGGGTACAGGACCAGTGGGGCGGGGGTGTGTGTGTAACACTGGGGTACAGTGCCGGTGGGGACGGGGGTGTGTGTAACACTGGGGTACAGGACCAGTGGGGACGGGGGTGTGTGTGTGTAACACTGGGGTACAGGACCGGTGGGGACGGGGGTGTGTGTGTGTGTAACACTGGGGTACAGGACCGGTGGGGACGGGGGTGTGTGTGTGTGTGTAACACTGGGGTACAGTGCTGGTGGGGACGGGGGTGTGTGTAACACTGGGGTACAATACCGGTGGGGACTGGGGTGTGTGTATAACTTGTCGCTGTGTAAAACACTCTCGCTTCCTCCAGACCCAGGTCTTCGTTGCGGACGGTGCCGCGACTGATGCCAGCCAGCCCGGGACATCTCAAGGAGAAGGTAAGCCCTCGGTGACGGAGAGAGGCCACTCTGCCCATCCGACCAGTGGTTGCCACTCTCCATTCACCCGTCGCCCAGATCTCATTCCTCAGCTCCCTATAAGCCTTCTGACCCTTCTGAAGTGTTGCCATGATAAGGTTCACTTCTTAATAAACGGACAACTCGCATAAAACGTGAGGTAAACCACCTCAAGCTCTAGGCCCCTGTCCCGCTTACGAGTCCTTGGCACGCTAATTACGCGACCTCGTGGTCGCGTTGAGGCGCGACGGTCCCGTGCGACCTCATGCGCCCGCACGGTCGTCTGGAGAGCGTGACGTCATTTGAAGACGGACACAACATGCAGGAGTAACTCAGCGGGACCGGCAGCATCTCTGGAGAGAAGGAAAAGGTGACGTTACGTGTCGAGACTCTTCTTCGGTCTGACCCGAAACGTCGCCCATTGCTTCTCTCCAGAGATGCTGCCGGCCCCGCTGAGTTACTCCGGCATTTTGTGTCCCTCCTCAATTTTCTTGGCCCCGCTCTGGGAATGGAAGCGTGGGCGGATCCGGATCGCAGCGGCCGTGAGCCCCAGGCCGAGCTCGGCGATCGTTTGCCCGCTTCTGCTGCTGTTGGAGGTGAGACGTTGGCGTTAGTTACGCGACAGGCTGTTGGCGCACGAAGATTTTGTTCGCTACAAAACTTTCGGAGCCCCGCGCGATGTCGGGCACAACTCCGTACCCCTCCGCGCTTCTCAGTGGGACCGGCCCCGCGCGGCATTACGATGCCCGTGCGCCTCAGCGCGACGACGAGGTCGCGTAATTTGCGTGCCAAGGACTCGCAAGTGGGACAGGCCCTTTACTGATCACCCGCCGGCGGAAGTGACAGGGATACACCAGTCAAGTAAGCGGCAGACACTTGACTTCCCCGTGCCGTCACTTCAATGAACAGAGATTTGCACGATGTTTTTATACTGTGTGTCACTTAATCACATTCCAAAGATGTGATCTTTGTCCACCTCCAGTTTAAATTCCAGTTGGAATATTTTGGAGGACCAAGTAACCAAGAACCAAGATGTTATTCATGGCCACAAGATGCAGCCAATACACATCACCACAGGAGGAGTCTGAGCTTGTCAATCATCAATTGGTAGACACATTTCAAAGGCCAAGCGTAGGCTTGACGATCACTTCCGACCTCCCGGTGGCTCAGCACTTCAACTCCCCCTCCCATTCCGTATCCGACCTCTCGGTCCTGGGCCTCCTCTATGGCCAGAGTGAGCAACACCGCAAGTTGGAGGAACAGCACCTCATATTCCGCTTGGGGAGTCTGCATCCTCTGGGCTTAAACATTGAATTTTCTCAATTCTGTTAACCCAGACTGCCCCCTCCCCCTCCCCACCTCTCCCTCAGCCCTCGAGCCCTGGCATTCCTTCTCCATCTCCCCCCCACCCAAGTCGCACTAGCTTCTCATTTTCACGCTACAAACAGCTTACAATGGCCTGTTTCCTTTATCATCGATACTTTTTTGCATATCTTTCATTCATTGTTCTTTATCTCTCCACATCACCGTCTATATCTCTCGTTTCCCTGATCCCTGACCAGTCTGAAGAAGGGTCTCGACCCGAAACGTCGCCTATCTCCTTCGCTCCTTAGATGCTGCTGCACCCGCTGAGTTTCTCCAGCTTTTTGTGTAACCCCCAATCCGACTTTTCTGTCCTGGGCCTCCTCCATGGCCAGAGTGAGGGCCACCATTGCAAATTGGAGGAGCAGCACCTCATATTTCCCTCGGGCAGTTTACACCCCCGTCGGTATGAACATTGTCTTCTCCAATTTCAGGTAGTCCCTGCTTTCTCCTCCCCTTCCCAGCTCTCTCTCCGCCCACTGTCTCCGCCTCTTCCTTTCTGCTACCCGCCCCTCCACCCTCACATCAGTCGGAAGCAGCGTCTCGACCCGAAACGTCGCCTATTTCCTTCGTTCCATGGATGCTGCCTCACCCACTGAGTTTCGCCAGCATTTTTGTCCACCAAAGATTTGTTTTTATACAGTGTGTCACTTAATCACGTTCCAAAGATGTTAGTCATGGTCTCAAGATGCAGCCAATACACATCACCACAGGATGAGTCTGAACTTGGCTCTTATCGATTAACAGACACATTTCAAAGTAATCTTAACTCAGTTGGTACTTCCAGGATAAGACATTTCAAAGGCATTGTGATCATGGCTGATCATCCACAATCAGTCCCCTGTTCCTGCCTTCTCCCCGTATCCCTTGATTCCACTAGCCCCGAGAGCTCTATCTAACTCTCTTTTAAATCCATCCAGTGAATTGGCCTCCACCGCCCACTGTGGCAGGGAATTCCACAGATCCACAACTCTCTGGGTGGAAACGTTTTTTCTCATCTCAGTTTTAAACGGCCTTCCCTTTATTCTTAGACAGTGTGGCCCCCTGGTTCTGGACTAACCCCCAACATTGGGGACATTTTTCCTGCATCTAGCTTGTCCAGTCATTGAAACATAGAAAATTGGTGCAGGAGGAGGCCATTCGGCCAGTCCTTGCAACCACTTGCTCTCACCTAGTCCTCCTTCTTCTTTCGGGGCCCAAAGTTGTTGGACAACTTGTTCTATTTGATCTTCCCTTGTGAGCACGTCGAGTCGATTGCATTAGTCGAAACAGGGCGGACCACGTGAAGGTTGCAATCTCCCGCCCACTCACCTAGTCCCATCTACCTGCGCTCAGACCATACCCCTCCATTCCTTTCCCGTCCATATACCTATCCAATTTATTTTTAAATGATAAAATCGAACCTGCCTCCACCACTTCCGCTGGAAGCTCATTCCACACAGCCACCACTCTCTGAGTAAAGAAGTTCCCCCCTCATGTTACCCCAAAACTTCTGTCCCTTAATTCTCATGTCATGCCCTCTTGTTTGAATCTTCCCTACTCTCAACGGGAAAAGCTTATCCACGTCTATCCCTCTC
Organism: Raja brachyura; assembly: GCA_963514005.1. The sequence continues at coordinate 25,788 of CAUPSL010000286.1, forward strand.
ATTATTTTAAAGACCTCAATCAAGTCCCCCCAACCTTCTGCGCTCCAAAGAATAAAGACCGATCTTGTTCAACCTTTCTCTGTAACTTAGGTGCTGGAACCCAGGCACCATTCGAGTAAATCTCCTCTGTGCTCTCTCTATTTTGTTGACATCCTTCCTATAATTTGGCGACCCACGAGAGAGAAGCGAGTGTCACCAAACCTCTGAATTCTCTGGGCGGGGGGTGGAGCGCTCTCCAAGACAGACATGACGTGAAGCTCACCGTTTGACCTGTTTTTACAAAATGTTAAATGGTCAGCTAGACATAGATCACGAGACCTACACCAACCCCAAACCAATTAGGAGCAGACGAGGGCATTCGATCCAATTTGTGGTCCCAGCCTGAAAGACAGATGTGTACAGCAATTCATTCTTCCCACGCACTATTAAAGCACGGAATAATCTCCACCAAGCCACGGTTGCCCAGCCAGATGCAACTAAATTTAAAGTGGCACTTTCTTCCCAATAACCCTCTCTGGCTAAACCTCTCCCTTCACCACCTCCAGTTTAAATTCCAGTTGGAATATTTTGGAGGACCAAGTAACCAAGAACCAAGACCAGAATTGTGCGCCGTACTCCAGAATTGGCCTCGCCAACGCCGTGTACAATTTTCACAATTCCCACGTTTTTTTCTTGCCGCGCAGTCTCCACGCCGGAGGAGGGGCGGGACGGCAAGAAGGACAAGGACGGGGACAAGGCCGCGGAGGACGGCAAGCAGAAGGCCAAGGGCACCAAGCCCCTGATGCCCACCTCCACCATCTTGAGGCTGCTGGCGGAGCTGGTGCGCTCCTACATCGGAATCGCCACCCTCATCGCCGGCTACAGCTACACCGCCGGCCAGTCCGAGCTCATCAAGGAGGTGAGTGAAATGTGGCCGTATAATGTGAGGTTGTCCACTTTGGTGGCAAGAACAGGAGAGCCGTGTCTATCCAGTCTTTCTTCACATGTAAGTCCTGACATCCCAGGAATCAGTCTGGTGAACCTTCTCTGTACTCCCTGGATGGCAAGAATGTCCTTCCTCAGATCCACTGCCTGCTACTACTGCATGCTTACTTTCAATGACTGGTGTACCATGAATTATCTGAATGGCGGCCGATTAGGAAAAGGGGAGATGCAACGAGACCTGGGTGTCAAAGAAACATAGAAACATAGACAATAGGTGCAGCAGTAGAGGCCATTCGGCCCTTCGAGCCTGCACCGCCAGTCAATATGATCATGGCTGATCTTCCAACTCAGTATCCCGTACCTGCCTTCTCTCCATACCCCCTGATCCTTTTAGCCACAAGGGCCACATCTAACTCCCTCTTAAATATAGCCAATGAACTGGCCTCAACTACATAGAAACATAGAAATTAGGTGCAGGAGTAGGCCATTCGGCCCTTTGAGCCTGCACCGCCATTCAATATGATCATGGCTGATCATCCAACTCAGTATCCCATACCTGCCTTCTCTCCATACCCACTGATCCCTTTAGCCACAAGGGCCACATCTAACTCCCTCTTAAATATAGCCAATGAACTGGCCTTAACTACCTTCTGTGGCAGAGAATTCCACAGATTCACCACTCTCTGTGTGAAAAATGTTTTTCTCATCTCGGTCCTAAAAGATTTCCCCCTTATCCTTAAACTGTGACCCCTTGTTCTAGACTTCCCCAACATCGTGAACAATCTTCCTGCATCTAGCCTGTCCAACCCCTTAAGAATTTTGTACGTTTCTATAAGATCCCCCCTCAATCTTCTAAATTCTAGCGAGTACAAGCCGAGTCTATCCAGTCTTTCTTCATATGGAAGTCCTGCCATCCCAGGAATCAGTCTGGTGAACCTTCTCTGTACTCCCTCTATGGCAAGAATGTCTTTCCTCAGATTTGGAGACCAAAACTGTACGCAATACTCCAGGTGTGGTCTCACCAAGACCATGTACAACTGCAGTAGAACCTCCCTGCTCTTATACTCAAATCCATTTGCTATGAATGCTAACATACCATTGGCTTTCTTCACAGCCTGCTGCACCTGCATGCCTACTTTCAATGACTGGTGTACCATGACACCCAGGTCTCGTTGCATCTCCCCTTTTCCTAATCGGCCATCATTCAGATAATTCATGGTAGTAGGCATGCAGGTGCAGCAGTCAGTGAAGAAAGTCTCCTAATCCGAGGAAAGACATTCTTGCCATAGAGGGACTACAGAGAAAGTTCACCAGACTGATTCCTGGAATGTCAGGACGCATATGAAGAAAGACTGGATAGACTCGGCTTGTACTCGCTAGAAATTAGAAGATTGAGGGGGGATCTTATAGAAACGTACAAAATTCTTTAGGGGGTGGACAGGCTAGAAGCAGGAAGATTGTTCCCGATGTTGGGGAGGTCCAGAACAAGGGGTCACAGTTTAAGGATAAGGGGGAAATTGTTTAGGACCGAGATAAGAAAAACATTTTTCACACAGAGAGTGGTGAATCTCTGGAACTCTCTGCCACAGAAGGTAGTTGAGGCCAGTTCATTGGCTATATTTAAGAGGGAGTTAGATGTGGCCCTTGTGGCTAAAGGGATCAGGGGGTATGGAGAGAAGGCAGGTACGGGATACTGAGTTGGATGATCAGCCGTGATCATATTGAATGGCGGTGCAGGCTCGAAGGGCCGAATGGCCTACTCCTGCACCTGTTGTCTATGTTTCTATGTGAGAACGTTACCCTCGGGCAGCGGCCTCTCTCCTGTGCTTTGAACGACCTCCACGTGTGTCTGTGTCGAGGAAGGAACTGCAGGTGCCGGTTTAAACCGGAAAGGCGCCAAATGCTGGAGTGACTCAGCGGGGTGCGGACGGACGGAATGGGTGACGTTTCGGGTCGAGACTGAAGTCCGAAGAAGGGCCTCGACCTGAAACGTCACAGAGATGTTGCCTGTCCCGCTGAGTTACTCAAGCTTTTTGCTTCTATCTGTGTGTGTGTGCGTCTCTCTCCCTCTTTCTCTCTTTCTCCCTCTCCCACTTTCTCTCTCTTTTTCTCTCTCTCTCTCTCTCTCTCTCTCCCTATCTCCCTATTTCCCTCTCTCTCTCGCTCTCTCTCTGTCTTTCTCCCTCTCTCTCTCTCTCTCTCTCTGTCTCTCTCTCTCTGTCTCTCTCTCTCTCTGTCTCTCTGTCTCTCTCTCTCTCTCTGTCTCTTTCTCCCTCTCCCACTTTCTCTCTCTCTTTCTCTCTCTCTCTCTCTCTCTCTCTCCCTATCTCCCTCCCTATCTCCCTCTCCCCCTGTCTCTCTCTCTCTCTGTCTCTGTCTCTCTCTCTCTCTCTCTCTCTGTCTCTCTCTCTCTCTCTCTCTGTCTCTCTCTCTCTTTCTCCCTCTCCCTTCTCTCTCTCTTTCTCTCTCTCTCTCTCTCTCTCTCTCTCTCTCCCTATCTCCCTCTCCCTATCTCCCTCTCCCCCTGTCTCTCTCTCTCTCTGTCTCTGTGTCTCTCTCTCTCTCTCTCTCTCTCTCTCTGTCTCTCTCTCTCTTTCTCCCTCTCCCACTTTCTCTCTCTCTTTCTCTCACTCTCTCTCTCCCTATCTCCCTCTCCCTGTCTTTCTCTCTCTGTCTCTCTCTATCTGTCTCTCTCTCTGTCTGTCTCTCGTTCTGTGTGTGTATGTGTGTTTCTCTCTGTGTCTCTGTGTGTTGACTGTGTGTGTGTGTCTCTCTCTCTGTCTCTGTCTGTCTATGTGCCTCTCTCTGTCTGTGTCTCTGTGTGTGTCTCGCCTGTATGTGTGTTTGTGAAACATGGGGAGAAGACAGGAGAATGGGGTCAGGAGGGAGAGATAGATCAGCCAGGATTGAATGGCGGAGTAGACTCGATGGCCCGAATGGCCTAATTCTACTCCTACTCCTTATGACAAATTCTTGATTCGAACGGGGGTCGAGGATTCCGGGGAGAAGGCGGGAAAATGGGATTCAAAGGCAGATTGAATGGCGGAGTGGACTCGATGGGCTGAATGGCCTAATTCTACTATTCCTTATAACATATAACAATTACAGCACGGAAACCGGCCATGTCGGCCCTTCTAGTCCGTGCCGAACACTTGCTCTCACCTCGTCCTCCTTCTTCTATCGTGTGGCGTGCGGGGCCTAAAGTTGTCGGACAACTTGTTCTATTTGATCTTCCGTTTGTGCACGTCGAGTCGATTGCATTAGTCGAAACAGGGCGGACCACGTGAAGGTTGCAATCTTCCACCCACTCACCTAGCCCCATCTACCTGCACTCAGAGCATAACCCTCCATTCCTTTCCCGTCCATATACCTATCCAATTTATTTTTCAATGATAAAATCGATCCTGCCTCCACCACTTCCACTGGAAGCTCATTCCACACAGCCACCACTTTCTGAGTAAAGAAGTTCCCTCTCATGTTACCGCTAAACGTCTGTCCCTTATGACAAATTCTTGATTCGAATGTCAAGTCAAAGGCAAGTCAAACAAACGTTATTGTCATTTCGAAATACATTGATATATGCAGTTCCAAACGGAATTCCGTTGCATTTGGCTCCACGTGCAACGGAAGGATAAACATGGATAAAATGGAGTAAAAGGATAAATAGACAATGGTGGCAGCCCATTACACGGCATTCAAGAGTCTGATGGCTCGTGGGAAGAAGCTGTTGCAGAACCTTGATGTTCTGCTCCTTATGCTGCGATATCTTTTGCCCGAGGGCAGCAGAGTGAACAGTCCGTGATGGAGATGTGTGGGGTCTTTTATAATACTGGGTGTTATAATGGGTGTTGAGGATTATGGGGAGAAGGAAAATGGGATTGGGAGGCAGCTTGAATGGCGGAGTGGGCGCGACAGGCCGAATGGCCTCACTCTGCCCCTCTAACCTGTGAACTTGCCTCTTGCCCGTGGCAGGATTGCAGCGTGCTGGCCTTCGTCCTGGATCACCTGCTGCCCCAGACGCAGAGCGTGGGCGACAAGGACACGCCGGCGCTGGCCCGCCTCTTCCTGGCCAGCCTGGCGGCGGCCACCCAGAGCACCGAGGCCCAGGCCGCGCTGGTCAACGAGGTGAAGGCGGCCCTCAGCCGGGCGCTGGCCATGGCGGAGAGCACAGAGAAACACGCCAGGTAACGCGCCCGCTTCCGCCCGCAAAGACGCACGCGACTTCGTAAACTCACCGGTACGCCATTGTACAGTCCGAGTCCTCCACCACAAAATGGCGGAACAACTGAGGCGGCATCTGTTGTATTAGACGTTGGTGAGGCCGCACATTCAGGATGTCGCTTCGCCCAACACCTCCGCTCAGTCCGCAATAACCAGCCCGATCTCCCGGTGGCTCAGCACTTCTACTCCCCCTCCCACCTCCAATCCCAATCCCAATCCGACCTTTCTGTCCTGGGCCTCCTCCATGGCCAGAGTGAGTCCCAACGCAAATTGGAGGAGCAGCACCTCATATTTCACTTGGGTAGTTTACACCCCAGCGGTGTGAACATTGACTTCTCCAATTTCAGGTAGTCCTTACTTTCCCCTCCCCTTCCCAGCTCTCCCTCAGCCCACTATCTCCGCCTTTTTTTTTCTTCTTCCCCCCCCCCCCCCCCCCCCCCCCCCCCCCACCCTCACATCAGTCTAAAGAAGGGTCTCGACCCGAAACGTAACCCATTTCCTTCGCTCCATAGACGCTGCCTCACCCGCTGAGTTTCTCCAGCATTTCCGTCTACCTTCGATTTTGCATCACCTGCAGTTCCTTGAACATTCAGGATACTGTGTCCAGTTCTGGGCACCATGTTATAGGAAAGATGTGGTCAACCTTGCAAGAGTTCAGAGAAGATTATATGTAGGCAAAAATGCTGGAGAAACTCAGTGGGTGAGGCAGCGTCTATGGAGCGAAGGAAATAGGCGACGTTTCGGGACTAGACCCTTCTTCAGACTGATGTGGGGGGGGGGGGGAGTGGGAAGAAGAAAGGAAGAGGCGGAGACAGTGGGCTGTGGGGGAGCTGGGAAGGGGAGGGGAAGAAGGGAGAAAGCAGGGACTACCTGAAATTGGAGAAGTCAACGTTCATACCGCTGGGGTGCAAACAACCCGAGCGAAATATGAGGTGCTGCTCCTCCATTTTGCGGTGGTGGCCCTCACTCTGGCCATGGAGGAGGCCCAGGACAGAAAGGTCGGATTCAGAACGGGAGGGGGAGTTGAAGTGCTGAGCCACCGGGAGATCAGGTTGGTTATTGCGGACCGGGCGGAGGGGAAGGGAAACGAGAGCTATAGACGGTGATGTTGGGAGATGAAGAACAATGAATGAAAGATCTGCACAAACGTAACGATGATAAAGGAAACAGGCCATTGTTAGCTGGCTGTTGGGTGAGAACAAGAAGCTGGTGCGACTTGGGTGGGGGAGCGATAGAGAGAGAGGGAATGTGGGGGCAACCTGGTGGGAGAGTAAGGAGTAAGCTGTTTAGAACGGAGACGAGGAAACACTTTTTCTCACAGATAGTGGTGAGTTTGTGGAATTCTCTGCCTCAGAGGGTGGATGCTTTCAAGATAAGGCTCTTAAAAATAGCGGAGTCAGGGGATATGGGGAGAAGGCAGGAACAGGGTACTAATTGGGGATGATCTGCCACGATCACATTGAATGGCGCTGCTGGCGCGAAGGGCCGAATGGCCTCTACTCCTGCACCTATTGTCTATTGTCAGTTATTGATGAGAAGGTATCTTATTGAAACATATAAGATTATGAAGGGCTTGGACACGCTAGAGGCAGGAAACAGAAGGTAGACAAAAATGCTGGAGAAACTCAGCGGGACAGGCAGCATCTCCGGAGAGAAAAGGAATGGGTGACGTTTTGGGTCGAGACCCTTCTTCAGACTGGTTCGGGGTGAGGGAAACGAGAGATATGGACGTAGATGCGGAGAGACAAAGAACAATGAATGAAAGACGTGCAAAAAACAGTAACGATGAGAAAGGAAACAGGCCATTGTTAGCCGTTTGCTGGGTGAGAACGAGAAGCTGGTGCGACTTGGCTGGAGAAACTCAGCGGGTGAGGCAGCGTCCATGGGGCGAAGGAAATAGGCGACGTTTCGGGACGAGACCCTTCTTCAGACTGATGTGGGGGTGGGGGGGGAACGGGAAGAAGAAAGGAAGAGGCGGAGACAGTGGGCTGTGGGGAGCTGGGAAGGGGAGGGGAGAGAGGGAGAAAGCAGGGACTGCCTGAAATTGGAGAAGTCAATGTCTATACCGCTGGGGTGTGAGCTGCCCAAGCGAAATATGAGATGCTGTTCCTCCAATTTGCGTTTAGCCTCACTCTGACAATGGTGGAGGCCTCGGACTGAAAGGTCTGTGTGGGAATGGGAAGGAGAATTCAAATGTTTAGCAATTGTTAGTTGTGGGCTCGGTGAAAATGAGTTGTGCAGTTCGTCAATGGGGGAGGCGGGGGTGGTTGCTTCCAACAACCTTCCCGGCTGCGAGGCGCGACGGTGCCCCGCACGTGAGCGCGGAGCGTTGATTTTGTCTCTTCCCCCAGGCTGCAGGCGGTGATGTTCATCATCAGCACCATCATGGAGTCCTGCCCGTCCACCTCCAGCTTCTACAGCAGCAATGCCGTCAAGGCCCAGCACAACGGCATGAACAACATCATCCGCCTCTTCCTCAAGAAGGGGCTGGTCAACGACCTGGCCCGGGTGCCGCACAGCCTCGACCTGTCCAGGTGAAGTCACGTGCGGGGGGGGGGGGGGGGGGGGGGAAGTGACGGTGCCCGAAGGCGCACGCAAAAACGCCGGAGTAACTCGGCGGGACAGGCAGCGTCTCCGGGGAGAAGGAGCGTGTGACATTTCGGGTCGAGACCCTTATTCAGACCCATTCCTTCCCTCCAGAGATGCTGCCTGTCCCGCCGAGTTACTCCAGGATTTTGTGCGTACCTTCGAGGTAAAGTTGCGACCCGTCTTGTATTGGGGCAACAGACCTGTATGTGTGCGCATCTGTGTGTGTGTGTGTGTCTAAAGCCCCTGTCCCACTTACGTGCCCACCGCTCGCGACTTCATTCGACCGCACAGCCGTCTGGAGCGCGTGACTTAATTTTCCGATGGACACAAAATGCCGGAGTATCTCAGCGGGACCGGCAGCATCTCTGGGGAGAAAGAATGGACGATGTTTCGTGTCGAGACCCTACTTCAGTCTGAAAGAAGGTGTCTCGACCCGAAACGTCGCCCATTCCTTCTCTCCATTCTGTGTCTCTCTTCAATTTTCTTGGCACCGCTCTGGCGGTGGAAGTGGGGGCGGATCCGTTTACGCAACGGCCGTGAGCCACAGGCCGAGCTCGGCGATCGTTTGCTTGCTTCTGCTGCTGTTGGGGAAATGAGACGTTGCGTTGCTTCAGGGTCTGGGGCCTGTCCCACAATGGCCGTCAGTTCCGCGACAGGCCGTTGGCGCGCGAAGATTTCGTTCGCTACAAGAATTTCGGAGCCCCGCGCGATGCCGCGCACAACTACATACACTTCCTCGCTTCTCAGTGGGACCGGCCCTGCGCGCCCACACGATGCCCGTGCGCCTCAAAGCGACCACGAGGTTGCGTAATTTGCGTGCCAAGGAGTGTGTGCGTGTGTCTGCGTGCGCGTGTTTGTGCCTCCATGTGTGTGTGTGCGCGCGTGTCTGTGGGCATCTGCGCGCGTGTGTGTCTTCACACTTATGTCGGGCAAAAGGTACAGAAGTGTAAAAACAAACGCACACACCTCCAGATTCAGGGACAGTTTCTTCCCAGCCGTTATCAGGCAACTGAACCATCCTACCACAACCAGAGAGCAGTGCTGAACCACTATCTACCTCATTGGAGACCCTCGGACTATCTTTGATCGGACGTTACCTTGCACTAAACGTTATTCCCTAATCGTGTATCTGTACACTGTGAATGGCTCGATTGTAACTATGTACTGTCTTTCCGCTGACTGGTTAGCACGCAACAAAAGCGTTTCACTGTACCTCGGTACACGTGACAATAAACTAAACGTGACAATAACTACAGAAGATCGATATCTTATGGGAAAATTATTATCATTTAAACAATTACAACTAAAATACAATCTGGGTAACAATCAGTATTTTAAATATTTCCAAATATGCGATTATTTGAAAAAACATGCACATGAATTTCACAAAATGCCATTAGACTTACTAGATGAAGTAATGAATACAAAGGCGGAATCGCCAAATTTAATTTCACATATATATAATATTATACTAAATACAGTAATACCAACAACGGAAGGTATTAGAGGTGAGTGGGAAAACGAATTAAGCATTAAAATTTCCAAGGAAAGGTGGAAAGAATAAGGGGTAAGTCTTTTAGGACCGAGATGAGAAAAACATTTTTCACACAGAGAGTGGTGAATCTGTAGAATTCTCTGCCACAGAAGGTAGTTGAGGCCAGTTCATGGGCTATATTTAAGAGGTGCAGGAATGGGCCATTCGGCCCTTCGAGCCAGCACCGCCATTCAATATGATCATGGCTGATCATCCAACTCAGTATCCTGTACCTGCCTTCTCTCCATACCCCCTGATCCCTTTAGCCACAAGGGCCACATCTAAGGGCCACATCTAAATATCGCAAATGAACTGGCCTCAACTACTTTCTGTTGTAGAGAATTCCACAGATTCACCACTCTCTGTGTGAAAAATGTTGTTCTCATCTCGGTCCTAAAAGACTTCCCCCTTATCCTTAACCTGTGACCCCTTGTTCTGGACTTCCCCAACATCGGTAACAATCTTCCTGCATCTAGCCTGTCCAACACCTTAAGAGTTTTGTACATTTCTATAAGATCCCCCCCTCAATCTTCTAAATTCTAGCGAGTACAAGCCGAGTCTATCCGGTTTTTCTTCATATGAACGTCCTGACATCCCAGGAATCAGTCTGGTGAACCTTCTCTGTACTCCCTCTATGGCAAGAACGTCTTTCCTGAGGAGACCAAAACTGTACGCAATACTTCAGTCTGAAGAAGGGTCTCGACCTGAAACGTCGCCTATCTCCTTCGCTCCTTAGATGCTGCCGCACCCGCTGAGTTTCTCCAGTTTTTTGTATAACCCTCGATTCTCCAGCATCTGCAGTTCCTTCTTTAACACTCCAGGTGTGGTTTCACCCTGTACAACTGCAGTAGAACCTCCCTGCTCCTATACTCAAATCCTTTTGCTATGTTGGGGCACGTTGGGCCGAAGGGCCTGTTTCCATGCTGTCTGACAGTGATAAGAGCATGGATGAAACTATCCCTCAATCTAGTGGTATACATTTTCACACCTCTGTGTGTTTCTATGTATTCTTGCACACACACACGCGTTATCCCACCTCTGATAATCCAACACATCTAGATGGGTTATCCTGGATTATTCCATCTCCTGTAGCTATTTTACTTAAATTTACTTTTTTTAAAGAAAAAGAAGAGAGAGAAAGAGAGTGAAATGTGAAAAGAGGTTGTGAGAGTGAAAGATCGTGCCAAAGGGGAGGAAGAAACCCTTGGTCAAAGAATTAGAAAAGGGGGTTAAAAGATAGACCCTAAAAAAAAGGGGGGGGAAAGCCAGTTATTATGGTATATACGCAAAAGGAATCCACCAACTCGATAGTTTTTCATCCCCCCCTACCAAGGCCCAAGGTACTCCCGCATCCTATCTTTGTAGAGGTGTAAACGGCTCAATTGTAATTATGTATTGTCTTTCCGCTGACTGGTTAGCACGCAAGTCCTGCTATCCCAGGAATCAGTCTGGTGAACTTTCTCTGTACTCCCTCTATGGCAAGAATGTCTTTCCTCAGATTAGGAGGCCAAAACTGTACGCAATGCTCCAGGTGTGGTCTCACCAAGACCCTGTACAACTGCAGTAGAACCTCCCTGCTCCTATACTCAAAATCCTTTTGCTATGAATGCTAACATACCATTTGCTTTCTTCACTTCATTAGTATGGGTGTCAAGGGCTATGGGGAGAAGGCAGGCGAATGGTCTAAATATCTCGGAAGATCTAAATGTCACGGAGAAAACCCAGGCGGTGAACGTACAAACTGCGCGCAGACAGTCGGGATGGAGCCCGCGTCTCCGGCGCTGTAAGGCCGCAACTCTACCTCCATCTTGAACTTGAATGGATTTGTGTTTTGGTTTGCAGCCCCAACATGGCGAACACGGTGAACGCCGCCTTGAAGCCGCTGGAGACTCTGTCCCGCATTGTCAACCAGCCGAGCAGCCTCTTCAGCAGCAAGAACGCGTCGAGCAAGAACAAGTCGGAGCAGGACACCAACATCAGCAGCAGCGATGCAAACGGCAACCAGCCCGAGGCCGGTGAGTGCAGCCACGCTCGCCGCAGTCGGGATATCGAAACGTAGAAACATAGGTGCAGGAGTAGAGGCCATTCGGCCCTTCGCGCCTGCACCGCCATTCAATGTGATCATGGCTGATCATCCAACTCAGTATGCTGTACCTGCCTTCGCCCATAGAAACACAGAAAAATAGGTGCAGGAGTAGGCCATTCGGCCCTTCGAGCCTGCACCGCCATTCAATGGGATCATGGCTGATCATCCAACTCAGTATCCCGTACCTGCCTTCTCTCCACACCCCTGATCCCTTTAGCCACAAGGGCCACATCTAACTCACTCTTAAATATAGCCAATGAACTGGCCTCAACTACCCTCTGTGGCAGAGAATTCCACAGATTCACCACTCTCTGTGTAAAGAATGTTTTCCCCATCTCGGTCCTAAAGGAATTCCCCCTTATCCTTAGACTGTGACCCCTTGTTCTGGACTCCCCCAACATCGGGAAAAATCTTCCAGCATCTAGCTTGTCCAACCCCTTAAGAATTTTGTTAAAGAAGGAACTGCAGATGCTGGAGAATCGAGGGTTACCCAAAAAGCTGGAGAAACTCAGCGGGTGCAACGGCATCTAAGGAGCGAAGGAGACGGGCGACGTTTCGGGTTTTGAAAGCTCCTTAGATGCTGCTGCACCCGCTGAGTTTCTCCAGCTTTTTGTGTAACCCTTAAGAATTTTGTAAGTTTCTATAAGATCCCCCCTCAATCTTCTAAATTCCAGCGAGTACAAGCCGAGTCTATCCAGTCTTTCCTCATATGAAAGTCCTGCCATCCCAGGAATCAGTCTGGTGAACCTTCTCTGTACTCCCTCTATGGCAAGGATGTCTTTCCTCAGATTTGGAGACCAAAACTGTACGCAATGCTCCAGGTGTGGCCTCACCAAGACCCTGTACAACTGCAGTAGAACCTCCCTGCTCCTGTACTCAAATCCTTTCGCTATGAATGCTAACATACCATTGGCTTTCTTCACTGCCTGCTGCACCTGCATGCCTACTTTCAATGACTGGTGTACCGGGACACAAAACGCTGCAGTGACTCAGCGGGACCGTGCGGCAGCATCTCTGTGTGACGTTTTGGGTCGAGTCCCGACTTCAGACTCGCCCTGGTCAATTCAGCAGAGTCACACAGCTCAGAAAACAATAGGCACGAGGTGCAGGAGGAGGCCGTTCGAGCGATGTCCGGGTAGTCCTCATCCAGCTCCATCTACGAACCCTCCTCATCTTCATCATCCTTGTCACCTTCCTCGTCATCCTGCAATTCACACACACACAGGTCATGGGAGTAGAATGAGGCCATTCGGCCCATCTAGTCCACTCCGCCTTTCAATGGCCTCTGCTCTCTTCCCCCTCCGAATCCCATTTCCTCGTTCCTGCTTTCTCCCCACATCCCTTGATTCCGTTAGCCCCAAGAGCTAAATCTAATTGGCCTACCCCTTATTCTTAAACTGTGTCTGACAATAGACAATAGGTGCAGGAGTAGGCCGTTCGGCCCTTCGAGCCAGCACCGCCATTGACTGTGATCATGGCTGACCATCCACAATCAGTACCCCGTTCCTGCCTTCTCCCCATATCCCCTGACTCCGCTAACTTGAAGAGCCCTATCTAGCTCTCTCTTGAAAGTATCCAGAGAATTAGACTGCACTACCTTCTGAGGCGGAGAATTCCACAGACTCACCGCTCTTTGGGTGGAAAAGTGTTTTCTCGTCTCCGTTCTGGACACATCCCAGACCACCACACCAACCAACATCCCATCTGTAACTCACACTGCCAGGGGCCACACACACAGTTAAAGAATAAGGGGTCGGCCATTTAAAACGGAGTAGAGGAAACACTTTTCCTCACAGAGAGTGGTGTGTCTGTGGAATTCTCTGCCTCTGAGGGCGGTGGAGGCCGGTTCTCTGGATATTTTCAAGAGAAAGCTAGTCCACACTCACAACTCTCTGTGAGAAAAAGTGTTTCCTCGTCTCTGTTCTAAATGGCCGGCCTCTTATTCTTAAACTGTGTGTGGCCCCTGGTTCTGGACTCCCCCAACATCGGGAACATGTTTCCTGCCTCTAGCGTGTCCAAACCCTTAACAATCTTATACGTCTCAATAAGATCCCCTCTCATCCTTCTAAACCCCAGAGTGTACAAGCCCAGCCGTTCCATTCTCTCAGCATATGACAGTCCCGCCATCCCGGGAATTAACCTGGTGAACCTATGCTGGGCTCCCTCAATAGCAAGAGTAACAGGCCCCTAGCCAGAGAGAGCTAGATAGGGCTCTTAAAGATAGCGGAGTCAGGGGATATGGGGAGAAGGCAGGAACGGGGTACTGATTGGGGATGATCAGCCATGATCACATTGAATGGTAGTGGTGGCTCGAAGGGCCGAATGGCCTCTACTCCTGCACCTATTTTCTATGTTTCTATTGTGTCTAAATCGAAGGTAGACAAAAATGCTGGAGAAACTCAGCGGGTGCGGCAGCATCTATGGAGCGAAGGAAATAGGCAACATTTGGGGCCGAGACCCTTCTTCAGACTGTGTTGAAACCGCTGGGTTGTAAGACTTGTGCCTTTCTTCGTCGCGCAGGTGAGACGGGAGAGACGGAGGCGCACGAAGATCACGCCCCCGCCGGCGTTGGAGACAACGATATCATGGACGGGGAGCCCGACGCAGACACGGTGGTGATAACCGGGCAATCGGAAGTGCTAAACGCCCAGGAGATGCAGGTATCTGCCGAGCTCGGTGTCGCCGTCAAATTGCACTAGTGTGCGTGTAGGGATCGTTCCGTTTTTACAGCGCGGAAACGGAGCCCCTCGGCCCACCGAGTCCGCACCGCACCGCACGCCAAGTCACGGTGGCGCGGCAATCGATTTGCTGCATTACCGCCTGAGACCCGGGTTCCATCCTCACTACGGGTGCTGTCCGTACGGAGTTTGCACGTCAACTCTGTCGTGGGTGCGTGGGTTTTCTCCGAGACCTTCTGGTTCCTCCCGTACTCCAAAGACGTGCAGGTGGTAAAGAAAGCTCTTGGTGTGCTGGCCTTGATAAATTAGAGCATTGAGTATAGAAGTTGGGAAGTAATGTTAAAATTGTACACGGCATTGGTGAGGCCAATTCTGGAGCATGGTGTACAATTTTGGTCGCCAAATTACAGGAAAGATGTCAACAAAATAGAGAGAGTACAGAGGAGATTTACTAGAATGTTGCCTGGGTTCCAGCAACTAAGTTACAGAGAAAGATTGAACAAGTTAGGTCTTTATTCTTTGGAGCGCAGAAGGTTAAGGGGGGACTTGCTGGAGGTCTTTAAAATGATGAAAGGGATAGACAGAGTTGACGTGGATAAGCTTTTTCCATTGGGAGTAGGGAAGATTTGGGAAGAGGAACTGATTTGAGAATTAAGGGACAAAAGTTTAGGGGTAGCATGAGGGGGAACCTCTTTACTCAGAGAGTGGTGGCTGTGTGGAATGAGCTTCCAGTGGACGTGGTGGAGGCAGGGGTCACACACAGTTTAAGAATAAGCGGTCAGCCATTTAGGACTGAGATGAGGAAAAACGTTTTCACCCAGAGAGTTGTGAATCTGTAGAATTCTCCGCCACAGAAGGCAGTGGAGGCCGATTCACTGGATGTTTTCAAGAGAGAGTTCAATTTAGCTCTTGGGGCTAACGGAATCAAGGGATAGGGGGAGAAAGCAGGAACGGGGGGTACTGATTGTGGATGATCAGCCGTGATCATATTGAATGGCGGTGCTGGCTTGAAGGGCCGAATGACCTACTCCTGCACCTACATTCTATGTTTCTATGAATGACGGTGCTGGCTTGAAGGGCCGAATGGCCTCATCCTGCACCTATTTTCTGTTTCTATGAATGGCGGTGCTGGCTTGAAGGGCCGAATGGCCTCATCCGGTACCTATTATCTGTTTCTATGAATGGCGGTGCTGGCTTGAAGGGCCGAATGGCCTCATCCTGCACCTATTTTCTGTTTCTATGAATGGCGGTGCTGGCTTGAAGGGCCGAATGGCCTCATCCGGCACCTATTGTCTATGTTTCTATGAATGCGGTGCTGGCTTGAAGGGCCGAATGGCCTCATCCTGCACCTATTGTCTATGTTTTTTATGAATGGCGGTGCTGGCTTGAAGGGCCGAATGGCCTCATCCGGTACCTATTGTCTATGTTTCTATGAATGGCGGTGCTGGCTTGAAGGGCCGAATGGCCTCCTCCTGCACCTATTTTCTGTTTCTATGAATGGCGGTGCTGGCTTGAAGGGCCAAATGGCCTCATCCTGCACCTATGTTTCTATGAATGGCGGTGCTGTCTTGAAGAGCCGAATGGCCTCCTCCTGCACCTATTATCTATGCTACTTTAGTCATAGTGCAGAAACAGGCCCAACGTGCCCACACCGGCCAACATGTCCCAGCTTCACTGGTCCCACCTGCCCGCGTTTGGTCCATGACCCTCCAAACCTGTCCAATCGCCGGGATAGCCCCAGCCGCAACTACCTCCTCCGTGTTACTCGCTCCACGGACGGGCAAATCCGAGCGCAACTTTCCCATGCTAAAGAACATGGTGTTGAGCTGTTGTCTCCTGGGCTTTCAGGTTGAGAATGAACTGGAGGACCTCATCGATGAGTTGCTGGAGAGGGACGTGGATACAGTGAGCAGCACGATCATCGGTAAGATGCACTTGTCTCTCCGGGGCTGCGGCCTGTCCCCGCTTCACCCTCCGTCCGGCTCCCTCTGCCAAACCCCGTTCCCAACTCTGCAATCTTCCTCTCCCTGTCCCGTCCTCGTCTCATGTCAGTGGATGTGCACAGTATCGATGTCCAGAGGGATCTCGTGGCCCTTGGAGTCCACAGCTCCTTGAAGGTGGCAGCACAAGTATTTATGTGTTGCTAGAATCAAGCGGCTGGGCTTGTATACACTGTTGTCTTGTTCGAAACATATAAGATTGTTAAGCGCTTGGACACGCCAGAAGCAGGAAACATGTTCCCGATGTTGGGGGAGTCCAGAACCAGGGAGCAAAGAGGTCCTTCTGCAGTTGCACAGAGCCCAAGTGAGACCACACCTGGAGTGTTGTGTGCAGTTTTGGCCTGTTGGCCTTCATAACAAGAGGAGTTGAGTATAGGAGCAAAGAGGTCCTTCTGCAGTTGTACAGGGCCCTGGTGAGACCACACCTGGAGTATTGTGTGCTATTTTGGCCTGTTGGCCTTCATAACAAGAGGAGTTGAGGATGGGAGCAAAGAGGTCCTTCTGCAGTTGTACAGAGCCCTAGTGAGACCACACCTGGAGTATTGTGTACAGTTTTGGTCCCCTAATTTGAGGAAGGACATTCTTGCTATTGAGGGAGCCCAGCGTAGGTTCACCAGGTTAATTCCCGGGATGGCGGGACTGCCATACGCTGTGAGAATGGAGCAGCTGGGCTTGTACACTCTGGAGTTTAGAAGGATGTGAGGGGATCTCATTGAAACATATAAGATTATTAAGGGTTTGGACACGCTAGAGGCAGGAAACATGTTCCCGATGTTGGGGGGAGTCCAGAACCAGGGGCCACACACACAGTTTAAGAATAAGGGGTCGGCCATATAGAACGGAGACGAGGAAACACTTTTTCTCACAGAGAGTTGTGAGTCTGTGGAATTCTCTGCCTCAGAGGCAGTGGAGGCCGGTTGTCTGGATGCTTTCAAGAGAGAGCTAGATAGGGCTCTTAAAGATAGCGGAGTCAGGGAATATGGGGAGAAGGCAGGAACAGGGTACTGATTGGGGATGATCAGCCATGATCATATTGAATGGCGGTGCTGGCTCGAAGGGCTGAATGCCCTCTACTCCTGCACCTATTGTCTATTGTCAGTTATTGATGAGAAGGTATCTTATTGAAACATATAAGATTATGAAGGGATTGGACACACTAGAGACAGGAAACAGAAGGTAGACAAAAATGCTGGAGAAACTCAGCGGGACAGGCAGCATCTCTGGAGAGAAAAGGAATGGGTGACGTTTCGGGTCGAGACCCTTCTTCAGACTGGTTCGGGATAAGGGAAACGAGAGATATGGACGTTGATGTGGAGAAATAAAGAACAATGAATGAAAGATATGCAAAACAAAGTAACGATGAGAAAGGAAACAGGCCATTGTTAGCCGTTTGCTGGGTGAGAACGAGAAGCTGGTGCGACTTGGGTGGGGGAGGGCTAGAGAGAGAGGGAATGCTGGGGCTACCGGATCTTGGAGAAGTCAACGCTCATCCCGCTGGGGTGTAAGCTGCCCAAGCGAAATATGGGATGCTGGTTCCTCCAATTTGCGTTTAGCCTCACTCTGACTGACAACGGTGGAGGCCTTGGACTGAAAGGTCAGTGTGGGAAGGGGAAGGAGAATTAAAGTGTTTGGCAGTGTTTGGAGAACAGGAAGTGTGTGCGCGAGCGAATGTTTTTACACAGAGGGTGGTGGGTGCCTGGAACCAGGGGTGGTGGTGGAGGCAGATACGATCGTGGCGTTTAAGAGGCTTTTAGCTAGGTAGGTTGGTAGTGCAGGGATTCGAGGGATATGGATCGGGTGCAGGCACAGTTTAACTTGACGTCATGTTCATCACAGACATTGTGGGCCGAAGGGCCTGTTCCCGTGCTGTACAGCTCAGTGTCGTATGTTGCTAGGCTGGGTATGGATCTAATGCAGGCAGATAAGATCGGTTTAGCTTGGCGTCCTGTTCGGCACAAGCATCCCAACTCTGCAGTCTTCTCTAATTTGAGGAAGGACATTCTTGCTATTGAGGGAGCGCGGCGTCGGTTCACCAGGTTAATTCCCGGGATGGCGGGACTGTCATCTGCTGAGAGAATGGAGCGGCTGGGCTTGTACGCTCTAGAGTTTAGAAGAACGAGAGGGAATCTCATTTAATCATATAAGATTATTAAAGATTTGAACACGCTAGAGGCAGGAAACATGTTCCCGATGTTGGGGGAGTCCAGAACCAGGGGCCACAGTTTAAGAATAAGTTAGGTTGAACAAGTTAGGTCTTTATTCTTTGGAAGGTCAACAAATTAGGTCTTTATTCTTTGGAGCGCAGAAGGTTAAGGGGGGACTTGATTGAGGTCTTTAAAATGATGAAAGGGATAGACAGAGTTGACGTGGATAAGCTTTTCCCATTGAGGGTAGGAAAGATTCAAACAAGAGGGCATGACATGAGAATTAAGGGACAGAAGTTTAGGGGTAACATGAGGGGGAACTTCTTTACTCAGAGAGTGGTGGCTGTGTGGAATGATCTTCCTGCAGAAGTGGTGGATGCAGGATCGATTTTATCATTTAAAAGTAAAGTGGATAGGTATACGGACGGGAAGGGAATGGAGGGGTATGGTCTGAGTGCAGGTAGATGGGACTAGGGGGAAATAAATGGTCGGCACGGACTGGAAGGGCCGAGAAGGCCTGTTTCCGTGCTGTAATTGTTATATGGTTATACGGTTAATAAGGGGTAAGCCATTTGAGAATTAAGGGACAAAAGTTTTGGGGTAGCATGAGGGGAACTTCTTTACTCCGAGAGTGGTAGCTGCATGGAATGAGCTTCCAGTAGAAGTGGTGGAGGCAGGATCGATTTTATCATTTAAAAATAAATTGGATAAGTATATGGACGGGAAGGGAATGGAGGGTTATGGTCTGAGTGCAGGTAGATGGGACTAGGTGAGAGTAAGTGTTCGGCACGGACTAGAAGGGCCGAGATGACCTGTTTCCGTGCGGTAATTGTTATATGGTTATTTCGAACGGAGTCGAGGAAACACTTTTTCTCACAGAGAGTGGTGAGTCTGTGGAATTCTCTGCCTCAGAGGGCGGTGGAGGCCGGTTTCCTGGATGCTTTCGAGAGAGAGCTAGATAGGGCTCTTAAAGATGGCGGAGTCAGGGGATATGGGGAGAAGGCAGGAACGGGGAACTGATTGGGGACGATCAGCCGTGATCACAGTGAATGGCGGTGCTGGCTCGAAGGGCCGAATGGCCTCTACTCCTGCACCTGTTGTCTATTGGCACGGACATTGTGGGCCGAAGGGCCCTGTGCTGTTCTATGTAATACCGGGGGGGGGGCTGTTTATTGCAGTTTGTGGGGTAAATGTCTGCTTATGCCGCAAGACAGGGTTTGCTTTCCCGGAGCGAGGGGTCTTTCTGGCTTTCAGGCTGGGCGACGGCAGGCCGCGACACACGACCAGCGCCCGTGCACCGAGCAGCGAACCCGACGAAGCTTGGGGGGGTGGGGGCGGGGGGCTGTGCGGGTAATTTTAATTTTTTCTCCCTTTGCCTGCCTGTTCCTCTTCAGTTGCCGCTCGCCCCCTCCCCCCCCTTACGCTCCCACCCCTCCTCCATCCACCCCCGCCACCTCCCTCGCGAGAACTCGCTACGCCCGCCTCCGCTCGTGACCCGGGTTAACGTTTTGCCCTCCCCCCCCCCTTCTCATTTGCTTTCGCTGCCCATACATTCCCTCCCCTCCCCTTCGAAAACCCCCTCCCCCCCCCCCCCCCCCACACACACACACACACACACCACAATCCCAATCCCGCAACGCCTTATCGACACGGCCGAAATTCGCATTCTTGGATCTGGCTCACCACTACCTCCATCTGGTGGCCTCTAACCAAATGGGGCATTACTTGCCTTAACACCCACCCCCTTTCAACTTCCGAATCAGCGCTCGATATTAGATTGCCACACAGTCAGGCGTTGAGATTGTAGTTCAACGAACTAACAAAACAAACTGGTTGGGCTTATCTCCCCCCCTCTTCCCCAAATACGGACCGTCAAACCGATTATGGGATCAGGACAAATCCCAGATTGTCGCAGTGCAGGATAGGCTCAAAATGCCGGAGTAACTCTGCGGGGCAGGCAGCAGCAGTGAAGAATGCGAATGGCCTGTTGGCCTTCATAACAAGAGGAGTCGAGTGTAGGAGCAAAGAGGTCCTTCTGCAGATGTACGGGGCCCTGGTGAGACCACACCTGGAGTATTGTGTGCAGTTTTGGCCTGTTGGCCTTCATAACAAGAGGAGTTGAGTACAGGAGCAAAGAGGTCCTTCTGCAGTTGTACAGGGCCCTGGTGAGACCACACCTGGAGTATTGTGTGCAGTTTTGGCCTGTTGGCCTTCATAACAAGAGGAGTTGAGTACAGGAGCAAAGAGGTCCTTCTGCAGTTGTACAGGGCCCTGGTGAGACCACACCTGGAGTATTGTGTGCAGTTTTGGCCTGTTGGCCTTCATAACAAGAGGAGTTGAGTACAGGAGCAAAGAGGTCCTTCTGCAGTTGTACAGGGCCCTGGTGAGACCACACCTGGAGTATTGTGTGCAGTTTTGGTCTGGTTAAAGAAGGGATATAGAACAAATGGACGAAAGGTGTGCAAAAGAGTAGCGATGACAAAAGGAAGCAGGCCATTGGTTCGGTGAGAACGAGACTCAACAAGACAACAATGGCTCGACCCAAAACGTCGCCCATTCCTTCTCTCCAGAGATGGTGCCTGTCCCGCTGAGTTACTCCAGCATTTTGCGTCTACCTTCGATCACAACCAGCATCTGCAGTCCTTCCCTACACAGTACAGGAACAGTCCCCCAGTATCTCAACTGCAGTGTAAACGTCACAGTGCGATTGCTCTGTCTGAAGACCGTCGGAAGCCAAGTGGTTATGTTCCTGATGTTGGGGGGAAGTCCAGAACCAGGGGCCACGCACACAGTTTGCGAATAAGGGGTCGGCCATTTAAAACGGAGACGAGGAAACAGTTTTTCGCCCAGAGAGTTGTGAGTCTGTGGAATTCTCTGCCTCAGAGGGCGGTGGAGGCCGGTTCTCCGGATGCTTTCAAGAGAGAGCTAGATAGGGCTCTTAAAGATGGCGGAGTCAGGGGATATGGGGAGAAGGCAGGAACGGGGTACTGATTGGGGATGGTCCACAAAATGCTGGAGAAACTCAGCGGGTGCAGGAGCTCCATAGATGCTGCTGCACCCGCTGAGTTTCTCCAGCATTTTGTGTACCCTCGATTTTCCAGCATCTGCAGTCCCTTCGTTAATACTGATTGTGGATGATCAGCCATGATCACGTTGAATAAGTCAATCAATCAAAATTATTTGTAGAGCACGTTTAAAAAACAACTCACGTTGACCAAAGTGAGATTGAATGGCAGTGCTGGCTCGAAGGGCTGAATGGCCTCCTCCTGCTTCTATTGTCTATTGTCTACTGCTTAGTCCGACGATTAAGGGTCCAAAAGTGCAAACTTGCCGTCAGGAAGAGAGCAGAACAGGGCCAGGAGCCAAGAGGAGATGGTGTCTGGCAGGAAGATTGTTCCCGATGTTGGGGAAGTCCAGGACAAGGGGTCACAGTTTAAGGATAAGGGGGAAGTCTTTTAGGGCCGAGATGAGAAAAGAATGTTCACCCAGAGAGTGGCGAATCTGTGGAAGGCTCACCCTTCCACATAAAGTAGTTTGGGTCAGTTCATTGGCTCTATTTAAGAGGGAGTTAGATGTGGCCCTTGTGGCTAAAGAGATCAGTGGGTACGGAGAGAAGGCAGGTACAGGATACTGAATTGGATGATCAGCCATGATCATATTGAATGGCGGTGCAGGCTCGAAGGGCCAAATGGCCCCCACTCCTGCACCTAATTTCTATTGTTTACTGCTTAGTCTGACGATTAAGGGTCCAAAAGTGCAAACTTGTCGTCAGGAAGAGGGCAGAACAGGGCCAGGAGCCACGAGGAGATGGTGTCTGGCGGGGGAAACAAAAAATTGTGCACTGCTCTGTGGTGGGCCCGGCATTCACCGTTTTCATTTTCCTGTTGTATTTTATCTCCTTCCCTCCGGCACTACAGCTTGCAGAAGCACGGAGGATGAGTCCCAGGAGGATGTGTTGATGGATGAGGCTCCATCAAATCTCAGTCAGGCGCCCACACTGCAGGCTAACCGAGAAGGTACGCGAGGGAAAAAAAAAGAGCGCCAAACCATAAAAAAACCACGACAAAACCACGTTTTATCACCAAAACCTTCAGGAGAGAAAGAACGGAGGGGGTTGGGGGAGGGGGGGGGGGGGCGGTGGGATTGGATGGAGAGGGGGGACGGAACGGACAGAAAAGGTTTTGTGTGCGTGCGTGCGTGCGTGTGTGTGTGTGTGTGTGTGCGTCGTACTAGAAATGGGCACTGCAGAAAACTCCAGGGAGATTAAAGGGATTTAGTGTCTGATCATCACCCAATTCACCCCGCCTAGCGCAGTCTTGTCTAATTCCTTCCCATCCCGCCCAGTCTAATACCTTCCCCCCCCCTCCCCCCTGGCCGTTTTCATCCCCTCTCCCCCTTCACCAGTTGCTCCATCCATTCTCACTCATCAATGTCTGCTCACTTCACTTCTTGGCCTCCCCTCCCGTTCACCCCCCCCTTTTCATTTCCAGCAAGGCATGCAAAGTTATCGGGCAGATCAAATGGACGGATCCAGGATCGAAAGACGCGCGCCCTCTCTCTCTATCCCCCCCCTCCCGCCCGGCGTGGAATTGCCTTCATTGTCTCTCAAACTTACGTTGGAACGAAATTTCGTGCCTGGCAGTCTTGACGGGGAAAAAAGCAGCAAACACACACAAAGGACGCAGGTTGACACAAACATCCGTCACAGTGAGTTTCCGGGCACCTCCTCACTACGATGGAAGGCAAAGAGTCTTACCCCTTCCCTGCTCGTTCTCCGAGGCGATCGAGGCTCCCGACGTTGAAGCCCCGCGCCGGGTGGTGGTAAGTCCCCCGGCCGATTCCACAGCCCGGCTAACGGGCCGATTCAAACTCCGTCGCCCTCCAGTCCAGCGGAGGAAGCTGCCTCCGCGGGAGCTCCCGGGAATCGGTCACCAACCCCCCCGATGTTACCGTCCACTGGGCTCGCGCCCGGATTCTCCGCGGCTCCGAAGTCGGGTCGAGGAAGTGTCGCCACCTCCACCGTACACCTTTGGCGTTCGCAGATGACGGTTCCCGGCCTTCGAAAGCACAAGGGTTCAGAATCCACGAGACTGTAGACTCCTTCAACTCTTGACCTGAAGTTGAGAGATACAGCGTCCAAAACAGGCACTTTGGCCGAGC
Source organism: Raja brachyura (assembly GCA_963514005.1). Next base: position 49,124 of record CAUPSL010000286.1, read on the forward strand.
GGGACCACTCCGACCAGCGCTCCATGGACATGAAAGGGCCTGTTAGGCTTTTTTATTTCAGTGACTGTCATAGTCGTAGCGGCCACCGGCCACCCGGTCGACGTGAAGCTTCCAGCAACCGGCGACCATTAGGACGTCCACCTTCGACAACCTACATCCGCTCACGACAAGCTACGACAGGGTATTCATATGAAGAAAGTCTGGATAGACTCGACTCTCCTCAGGAAAGACGTTCTTGCCATAGAGGGAGTACAGAGAAGGTTCACCAGGCTGATTCCTGGGATGGCAGGACTTTCATATGAAGAAAGACTGGATAGACTCGGCTTGTACTCGCTAGAATTTAGGGGGGATCTTATAGAAACATACAAAATTCTTAAGGGGTTGGACAGGCTAGATGCAGGAAGATTGTTCCCGATGTTGGGGAAGTCCAGAACAAGGGGTCACACAGTTTAAGGATAAGGGGGAAGTCTTTTGGGACCGAGATGAGAAAAAAAATGTTCACACAGAGACTGGCGAATCTGTGGAATGCTCACCCTTCCACAGAAAGTAGTTGGTGTCAGTTCATTGGCAATATTTAAGAGGGAATTAGATGTGGCCCTTGTGGCTAAAGGGATCAGGGGGTATGGAGAGAAGGCAGGTACGGGATACTGAGTTGGATGATCGGCCATGATCATATTGAATGGCGGTGCAGGCTCGAAGGGCCGAATGGCCTTTACTCCTGTACCTATTTTCTATGTTAATCCAGTCGCCGGTACCTGTCGCTAGTTGACCTAGGCAGTCGCCAATGGAATTCACCGAAGTCTGCACTAGCAACAACCTACATCACCTGGTGACAACCTACGACAGTAAGCATGCAGGTACAGCAGGCAGTGAAGAAAGCAAATGGCTGTTGGCCTTTATAACAAGAGGAGTCGAGAACAGGAGCAAAGAGGTCCTTCTGCAGTTGTCCAGGGCCCTAGTGAGACCACACCTGGAGTATTGTGTGCAGTTTTGGCCTGTTGGCCTTCATAACAAGAGGAGTTGAGTACAGGAGCAAAGAGGTCCTTCTGCAGTTGTCCAGGGCCCTAGTGAGACCACACCTGGAGTATTGTGTACAGTTTTGGCCTTCTAATTTGAGGAAGGACATTCTTGCTATTGAGGGAATGCCGCGTAGGTTTACAAGGTTGATTCCCGCGATGGCGGGACTGTCATATGCTGAGAGAATGGGGCAGCCGGGCTTGTACACTCTGGAGTTTAGAAGGATGAGAGGGGATCTCATTGAAACATATAAGATTGTTAAGGGAACGTACACAAAAATGCTGGAGAAACTCAGCGGGTGCAGCAGCATCTATGGAGCAAAGGAAATAGGCTACGTTTTGGGCCGAAAGATTGTAACGGATTTGGACACGCTAGAGGCAGGAAACATGTTCCCGATGTTGGGGGAGTCCAGAACCAGGGGCCACACACCGTTTAAGAATAAGGAGTAAGCCATTTAGAACGGAGACGAGGAAACACTTTTTCTCACAGAGAGTGGTGGTGGAGGCCGGTTCTCTGGATACTTTCAAGAGAGAGCTAGATAGGGCTCTTAAAAATAGCAGAGTCAGGGGATATGGGGAGAAGGCAGGAACGGGGTACTGATTGGGGATGATCGGCCATGATCATATTGAATGGCGGTGCTGGCTCGAAGGGCTGAATGGCCTGTACTCCTGCACCTGTTGTCTATTGTCTGTGGAATTCTCTGTCTCAGAGGGCGGTGGAGGCCGGTTCTCTAGATACTTTCAAGAGAGAGCTAGATAGGGCTTTTAAAAATAGCGGAGTCAGGGGATATGGGGAGAAGGCAGGAACGGGGTATTGATTGAGGATGATCAGCTGTGATCACATTGAATGGCGGTGAAGGGCCGAATGGCCTCTACTCCTGCACCTATTGTCTATGGACAGCATCTACATCAGGAAACGTCAAGCTACGCTCATTGGCATCAAACACAACTGTCGGCGAAAAATTCTCAAGCATTTCAAAATCCAGCGGCAACCAGAACGATGCTACGACTATTTGGGCGACTTTGGAGACGTCTCACGGCCGTACAAGCGACACCCCGGCGACCGTGTGGCGACAGCCTACTCGCCTGTAGTCGCCTAAAAAATCACCGAAGAGGGACCCAAGCCCTTAACGCTATCCTAAAAAAAACTAGGGACATTTTTTTTACATTTACCGAGCCAATTAGTCTACAAACCTGCACGTCTTTGGAGTGTGGGAGGAAACCGAAGATCCCGGAGAAAACTCACGCAGGTCTCGGGGTGAACGTGCAAGGTCCATACAGACTGCGCCCGTAGTCGGGAACGGACGCGGGTCTCTGGCGCTGTAAGGCAACAACTCTACCGTTCCGTGGAGGAAATAGACGGAAGGCTTTTCAGGTCACGGCCCCTTCGTCTGTCCGATGGGAGTGGAAGAAAGATGGAAAAGAGAGGTGGGGGCGGGGGGGGCAGGGTCGAAGCCCCCGGCACGCGATCTGTGGGGGAGCCAGGAACTGCAGGTGCCGGTTGGCAAAGGAGATACGGCAAAGTGCCGGAGGAACTCGGCGGGTCAGGCAGCCTCGCTGGAGAACGCGGATGGATGGACGACCTTTTGGGTCGCGACCCTTCTCCAGACCATGGGGGCAAGGAATCCAGGGGCAATGCGCAAGTAAAAACGCACAAAGTGCTGGAGGAACTCAGCGGGTGTGGACGGACGAAGTTTGGTCCACCTCGGCGATTCCCGTTGCATTTACTGTCCATCACAGCGCCGGGGATAATTTAACTTGAGTCGAGACCACCAGGATCCGCACATGGCGATCGGGAATCCGCCGGATTATTCCGGAGGTTTCTCCCAATCATCGAGCCAAACGCAAAGTGCGGGAGGAACTCACCGGGCCAGGCAGCACCCGGGGAGGGAGCGATAAGGTGACGATGATACGAAGATGAAAAACGATAAGCTTGAGCAAGGGTCGCGGCCCTAAACGTCGCCCATTCCTTCTCTCCAGAGATGCTGCCTGTCCCGCTGAGTTACTCCAGCATCTTCAATAAGGTGGGTCTGGACCCCTTCTCCAGACTATCCAGGATCCATGGGTTACACAATAAGCTGGAGAAACTCAGTGGGTGCAGCAGCATCTAAGGAGCGAAGGAGATAGGCGACGTTTCGGGTCAACGCCCTTCTTCAGACCATCCATTCTGCATTTTCCTCGTTCTCCCATTTTCACGCCTCACCCTTCCATATCTCTGTGTCTCCCTCGCCCCGGACTCTCAGTCTGAAGAAGGGTCTCGGTCCGAAACGTCACCCCTTCCTCCTCTCCAGAGATGCCGCCTGTCCCGCTGAGTTACTCTGGCATTTGGCCTCTACTGGTTTAGCTCAGAGATACAGTGTGGAAACAGGCCCTTCGGCCCACCGCGTCCGCGCCGACCAGCGATCCAGCTGAGTTACTCCAGCATTTTCTGCCTTCAGGCGGTCGGTCCATTGTCTTGTGCTGCCACGGAACGCTTTGAGGTGACGAGTTTCCCTAATCCCGTTGTTGTCTCCTGCGCGACCCCTTTGGAATGTGAGAGGAAACCGGAGCACCCGGAGGAAACCCAGGGAAGAACGTGCAGCCAAGCATCCGTGGTCAGAATCGAACGCGGGTCTCAGGCGCTGTGAGGCGGCGACTTTACCGCCGCCCCGCCCACGTGCTGGAAAGAGTTTCGCTCGATTGTACGAGACAGCGGGGAAACAGGCCCTTCGGCCCACCGAGTCCACCTTGACCATCAACCATCCATTCACACCGGTTTGACGCGACCACACTTTCACATCCAGTCCCGACGCGCCAGAGAGCGATTTGCAACGGCCAACGTGCCCGACAAACACGCGCGTCTTAACGCAGTGAGCACCCAAGGTCGGGATCGAACCTGGGTCTCCGGGCGCCGTGAGTCAGTGAAAACGATTGCGTCCCTTCAACCTCTTGTCAGAAGCGGCAGAAGCGAGGAATAACGCCAGCTCTCAAAATGGAGGCTGACGTCCCAGAGCGGCGCGGAAGTCTTGGTGTGCAGCCGATGGAGATTTTCGGAAGCAGCGCCGAGCTTGGGCGAAGAGCGGGACGATAGACTCAAAAAGCTGGAGTAACTCAACAACTTCTTCTTCCGTGTGGCGTGCACAGCCTAAAGTTGTTAGACAACTTGTTCTATTTGATCTTCCGTTTGTGCATGTCGAGTTGATTGCATTAATCGAAACAGGGCGGACCACGTGAAGGTTGCAATCTTCCACCCCGAGTAACTCAACGGGTCGGGCAGACAGCATCTCTGGAGCGAAGGAATCGGTGACGTTTCGCGTCGAGACCTTCCACGGACAAATGCCCCCCTTTCGATTCACCTCAGCCGATCATATAATCCATTTGCTTTTTGTGCTAACTCTACACTTGTCGCTGCTTGTGCCAATGTTATTCCTGCCCATCCATATTAATCGCCTTGCAGGAACGCTTTTGAGGTGCGTGAGTGAGTGGCTGGAACAGTAAAGACTTTGGCATGAGCCGTGTCGGTTGCCCGAGAACGGTCCCTGCGGGGCCTCATCGCTCCCGAGCCGGCCCTGCCCAGCTCACGCCTGTTCTTTCCCCCTCCCCCACACCTTTGCGCAGATTCCATGAACATCCTCGACCCAGACGACGAGGAACACACACAGGAGGAGGACAGCAGCGGGAGCAACGAGGATGACGATGACAGCCAGGACGAGGACGAGGAGGAGGAGGAAGATGAAGATGATCAGGTGAAGAGCTGGTGGAGTCGGATCAGGAAAGGGGGGGGGGGTGGGAGACCGGCGGGGGATCATTTACCCCACACAAGACAGAGGTGATTGAACAATCTGAACCCAAGTTTGCGCATCCCTCGGGGCAGCCCCCACTCTCCCAGGTCGAGTGGGGCGGAGGTGTGGGACAATGTTCATCCCTCCACAGTAATGTGATGCGATGCACACGGGGGTCTGGGCCAATCGCTGACAGGTCCCGCCCCCCCCCCCCCCTGGCAACATCATGTCCGTTATTTGACTTTTCTGTTCAGCGGCAGTCGGTCCTTTGGTTTGTAGGCGACGCCGCCTTTCGGGTAGGTGGCGTTTCGACAGAACTTTGGGCGAAGCATCCTTTCGGTTACGTGGCTTTTAGGCGTCCCGCCATTTGGTTAGTTTGCATTTAGGCGTCCCGCCCTTTTGGATAGTTGGCGTTTTGGTTTCGTACGCTTTGCTTCGGCTTCTCGTCCGTCGGCGCCACGTCCGCACACGGGAATATTGTGTACAGTTTTAGTTTCCTAATTTGTGGAAGGTTGTGAATCGGAGAGTTGTGAATCTGTGGCCATTTAGGACTGAGATGAGGAGAAACTTTTCCACCCAGAGAGCTGTGAATCTGTGGCCACTTAGGACTGAGATGAGGAGAAACTTTTCCACCCAGAGAGTTGTGAATCTGTGGCCACTTAGGACTGAGATGAGGAGAAACTTTTCCACGCTAGAGAGTTGTGAATCTGTGGCCATTTAGGACTGAGATGAGGAGAAACTTTTCCACGCTAGAGAGTTGTGAATCTGTGGCCATTTAGGACTGAGATGAGGAGAAACTTTTCCACGCTAGAGAGTTGTGAATCTGTGGCCATTTAGGACTGAGATGAGGAGAAACTTTTCCACGCTAGAGAGTTGTGAATCTGTGGCCACTTAGGACTGAGATGAGGAGAAACTTTTCCACCCAGAGAGTTGTGAATCTGTGGCCATTTAGGACTGAGATGAGGAGAAACTTTTCCACGCTAGAGAGTTGTGAATCTGTGGCCATTTAGGACTGAGATGAGGAGAAACTTTTCCATGCTGGAGAGTTGTGAATCTGAGGACTTCTCTGCCACAGAAGGCAGTGGAGGCCGGTTTTCTAGAGAGAGTTAGATTTAGCTCTTTGGAATCGAGGGATATGGGGAGAAGGCAGGAACGGAGTACTGATTGTGGATGATCAACCATGATCACATTGAATGGTGGTGCTGGCTCGAAGGGCCGAATGGCCAACTCCTGCACCTATTGTCTAGGGCAAACGGAATCAAGGGATGTGGGGAGAAAGCAGGAACCGGGAAATGGGATTCGGAGGGAGAGACAGCGCAGAGGGCATTGAAAGGCGGAGTGGACTCAATGGGCCGAATGGCCTCATTCTACTCCCATGACCTGTGTGTGAATTGCAGGATGACGAGGAAGGAGAGGAAGAGGAAGGTGACGAGGACGATGAAGATGAGGAGGGTTCGGAGATGGAGCTGGATGAGGACTACCCGGACATCGACGAGTCGCTCGTCCGCTTCGACCGCGAGGACGACTTGATCATTGAATTCGACAACATGTTCTCCACCGCAGGTAGGAAGCTCGGCTCCGACCCGCCCCCTGCCCTGACCACCCACTCGGGGAGAGAATCCAGAAATCGGAGGTGCAAAGGGACCTTTTTTAAAAATATATAATGGCCTGTTGGCCTTCATAACAAGCGGAGTTGAGTACAGGAGCAAAGAGGTCCTCCTGCAATTGTGCAGGGCCCTGGTGAGACCACACCCGGAGTATTGTGTGCAGTTTTGGCCTGTTGGCCTTCATAACAAGCGGAGTTGAGTACAGGAGCAAAGAGGTCCTCCTGCAATTGTGCAGGGCCCTGGTGAGACCACACCCGGAGTATTGTGTGCAGTTTTGGCCTGTTGGCCTTCATAACAAGCGGAGTTGAGTATAGGAGCAAAGAGGTCCTCCTGCAGTTGTACAGGGCCCTGGTGAGACCACACCTGGAGTATTGTGTGCAGTTTTGGCCTGTTGGCCTTCATAACAAGAGAAGTTGAGTATAGGAGCAAAGAGGTCCTTCTGCAGTTGTACAGGGCCCTGGTGAGACCACACCTGGAGTATTGTGTGCAGTTTTGGCCTGTTGGCCTTCATAACAAGAGAAGTTGAGTATAGGAGCAAAGAGGTCCTTCTGCAGTTGTACAGGGCCCTGGTGAGACCACACCTGGAGTATTGTGTGCAGTTTTGGCCTGTTGGCCTTCATAACAAGAGGAGTTGAGTATAGGGGCAAGGAGGTCCTTCTGTAGTTGTACAGGGCCCTGGTGAGGCCACACCTGGAGTATTGTGTGCAGTTTTGGCCTGTTGGCCTTCATAACAAGCGGAGTTGAGTATAGGAGCAAAGAGGTCCTCCTGCAATTGTGCAGGGCCCTGGTGAGACCACACCTGGAGTATTGTGTGCAGTTTTGGCCTGTTGGCCTTCATAACAAGAGGAGTTGAGTATAGGAGCAAAGAGGTCCTTCTGCAGTTGTACAGGGCCCTGGTGAGACCACACCTGGAGTATTGTGTGCAGTTTTGGCCTGTTGGCCTTCATAACAAGAGAAGTTGAGTATAGGAGCAAAGAGGTCCTTCTGCAGTTGTACAGGGCCCTGGTGAGACCACACCTGGAGTATTGTGTGCAGTTTTGGCCTGTTGGCCTTCATAACAAGAGGAGTTGAGTATAGGAGCAAGGAGGTCCTTCTGTAGTTGTACAGGGCCCTGGTGAGGCCACACCTGGAGTATTGTGTGCAGTTTTGGCCTGTTGGCCTTCATAACAAGCGGAGTTGAGTATAGGAGCAAAGAGGTCCTCCTGCAATTGTGCAGGGCCCTGGTGAGACCACACCTGGAGTATTGTGTGCAGTTTTGGCCTGTTGGCCTTCATAACAAGAGGAGTTGAGTATAGGAGCAAGGAGGTCCTCCTGCAGTTGTACAGGGCCCTGGTGAGACCACACCTGGAGTATTGTGTGCAGTTTTGGCCTGTTGGCCTACATAACAAGAGGAGTTGAGTATAGGAGCAAAGAGGTCCTCCTGCAGTTGTACAGGGCCCTGGTGAGACCACACCTGGAGTATTGTGTGCAGTTTTGGCCTGTTGGCCTTCATAACAAGAGAAGTTGAGTATAGGAGCAAGGAGGTCCTCCTGCAGTTGTACAGGGCCCTGGTGAGGCCACACCTGGAGTATTGTGTGCAGTTTTGGCCTGTTGGCCTTCATAACAAGCGGAGTTGAGTATAGGAGCAAAGAGGTCCTCCTGCAATTGTGCAGGGCCCTGGTGAGACCACACCTGGAGTATTGTGTGCAGTTTTGGCCTGTTGGCCTTCATAACAAGAGGAGTTGAGTATAGGAGCAAAGAGGTCCTCCTGCAGTTGTGCAGGGCCCTGGTGAGACCACACCTGGAGTATTGTGTGCAGTTTTGGCCTGTTGGCCTTCATAACAAGAGGAGTTGAGTATAGGAGCAAAGAGGTCCTCCTGCAGTTGTGCAGGGCCCTGGTGAGACCACACCTGGAGTATTGTGTGCAGTTTTGGCCTGTTGGCCTTCATAACAAGAGAAGTTGAGTATAGGAGCAAGGAGGTCCTCCTGCAGTTGTACAGGGCCCTGGTGAGGCCACACCTGGAGTATTTTTATTTTTTTTAATAATATTTTTTATTAGAAGTAAATACATATTAAGACAATTTAAAATGTAAGGAAAAAAAACAAAATAATACACTATTCATCACATACATTCTTAATATTTTTAAAAATTTACAGTCATTCTTGTTTGTACTTCTATATTTTTTAATTATTATTTTTAGTGCAGAGAGAAATAATAGAAAGAAATAATAAAGGAAATTAAAATAAGAATAAAAATAGAAAATCAATAATGTGAGTGGAGTTTTAAACATTCTACGCTTCATTGGAGATATATCAGTGGTCTATTATATATGATTCTTCATCCATTCCCCGTCCAGGTTTCAGTCAGGCCCTCGAACCGAGCCAATTTGTCCCTTTAGATAATCAATAAATGGAGACCGTGTTCCTCTAAACTGGCCTAGCCTGTCCAAGAGGACAAGTCTTAATCTTTCCAAATGAAGTGTCTCCGACATTTCTGTAATCCACATTTTAATAGTGGGGGAGGTAGGTCCTTTCCAAAATCTTAATATAAATTTTTTACCAATTATTAAACTATAATCGATAAAAAATTGTTGTTTTGTTGTTAGTGATTGATCAGTTTTTAAGATAATTTCGAAGGTAGTTAATACAAATCTGTATCCAGATTCACACCTGGAGTATTGTGTGCAGTTTTGGCCTGTTGGCCTTCATAACAAGAGAAGTTGAGTATAGGAGCAAAGAGGTTCTTCTGCAGTTGTACAGGGCCCTGGTGAGACCACACCTGGAGTATTGTGTGCAGTTTTGGCCTATTGGCCTTCATAACAAGAGAAGTTGAGTATAGGACCAAAGAGGTCCTCCTGTAGTTGTACAGGACCTTGGTGAGACCACACCTGGAGTATTGTGTGCAGTTTTGGCCTGTTGGCCTTCATAACAAGAGAAGTTGAGTATAGGAGCAAAGAGGTTCTTCTGCAGTTGTACAGGGCCCTGGTGAGACCACACCTGGATATTGTGTGCAGTTTTGGCCTGTTGGCCTTCATAACAAGAGGAGTTGAGTATAGGAGCAAAGAGGTCCTTCTGCAGTTGTACAGGGCCCTGGTGAGACCACACCTGGAGTATTGTGTGCAGTTTTGGCCTGTTGGCCTTCATAACAAGAGGAGTTGAGTATAGGACCAAAGAGGTCCTCCTGCAGTTGTACAGGGCCCTGGTGAGACCAAACCTGTAGTATTGTGTGCAGTTTTGGTCCCCAAATGTGAGGAAGGCCATTCTTGCTATTGAAAGAGTGCAGCGTAGGTTCACCAGGTTAATTCCCGGGATGCCAGGACTGTCATATGGGCTTGTATACTCTGGAATTTAGAAGGATGAGAGGGGATCTTATTGAAACAAATAAGATTATTAAGGGTTTGGACATGCTAGAGGCAGGAAACATGTTCCCGATGTTGGGGGGAGTCCAGAACCAGGGGCCATACACAGTTTAAGAATAAGGGGTCGGCCATTTTGAGCGGAGATGAGGAAAAACATTTTCACCCAGAGAGTGGTGAGTCTGTGGAATTCTCTGCCTCAGAAGGCAGTGGAGGGCAATTCTCTGGATGCTTTCTAGAGAGAGTTAGATAGGGCTCTTAAAGATAGCTGAGTCAAGGGATATGGGCAGAAGGCAGGAACGGGGTACTGATTGGGGATGATCAGCTGTGATCACAGTGAATGGCGGTGCTGGCTCGCCGCAGGCGCGACAGGCGGCTGCCGAGCCCGGCTCAAGTATGCGCCACCGTGACCCCCCCCCCCCCCAATCTGTTGTAAAGAAAGCAAGAACACTATCTAAATGACGTCAAGTTGGGAAAAGGGGAAGTAAGAAGGGATCTGGGGGTCCTTGTTCATCAGTCTATGAAAGTAAGCATGCAGGTACAGCAGGCAGCGAAGAAAGCGAATGGCCTGTTGGCCTTTATAACAAGAGGAATCGAACATAGGAGTCAAGGGATATTGGCGCACTAGAGGCAAGAAACATGTTCCCGATGTTGGGGGAGTCCAGAACCAGGGGTCACAGTTTAACAATAAGGAGTAAGCCATTTAGAACGGAGACGAGGAAACACTTCTTCTCACAGAGAGTTGTAAGTCTGTGGAATTCTCTGCCTCAGAGGGCGACGGAGGCGGGTTCTCTGGATGCTTTCAAGAGAGAGCTAGATAGAGCTCTTAAAGATAGCGGAGTCAGGGGATCTGGGGAGAAGGCAGGAATGGGGTACTGATTGGGATGATCAGCCATGATCACAGTGAATGGCGGTGCTGGCTCGAAGGGCCGAATGGCCTCTACTCCTGCGCCTGTTGTCTATTGTCATTTACTTCAAGAGGGCAAAGGGTGGTGGGTGCATGGAATGAGCTGCCGGAGGAGGTAGTTGAGGCTGGGACTATCCCAACATTTAAGAAACAGTTGGACAGGTACACATGGATAGGACAGGTTTGGAGGGATATGGGCCAAACACAGGAGGTGGGACTAGTGTAGCTGGGGCATGTTGGCCGGTGTGAGCAAATTGGGCCGAAGGGCCTGTTTCCACACTGTATCACTCTGTGACTGCTGCTGATCTTTGGCATTGAAGATGACGTTAAAGACTCTGACACGCGTGATGGTACGGCCTGATCCTGACCTGTTGTATCTCCTCTCCCCTCCCCTCTCCTGCCCTCCCCTCTCCTCCCATCTCCCACCCTCTCCTCCCCTCCCCTCCCCTCTCTCACCCTCCCCTCTCTCACCCTACCCTCTCCTCCC
>CAUPSL010000287.1:0-27500 GCA_963514005.1 Raja brachyura
GTGTCTGTCTGTCTGTGTGTATGTGTCTGTGTGTCTGTGTGTGTGTCTGTCTGTGTGTGTGTGTGTGTGTGAGTGTGCGTGTGCGTGTGTGGGTGTGTGTGAGTGTGTGTGTGTGTGTGTGTGAGTGTATGTGTGTGTGTGTGTCTGTCTGTGTGTGTGTGTCTGTCTGTGTGTGAGTGTGTGTCAGTCTGTGTGTATGTGTCTGTGTGTGTGTGTGTCTGTCTGTGTGTGTGTGTGTGTGTGTGTGTGTGTCTGTGTGTGTGTGTGGGTGTGTGTGAGTGTGAGTGTGTGTCAGTCTGTGTGTATGTGTCTGTGTGTGTGTGTGTCTGTCTGTGTGTGTGTGTGTGTGTGTCTGTGTGTGTGTGTGTCTGTCTGTGTGTGAGTGTATGTGTCTGTGTGTGTGTGTGTCTGTCTGTGTGTGTGTGTGTGTCTGTCTGTGTGTATGTGTCTGTGTGTGTGTGTGTGTCTGTCTGTGTGTGTGTCTGTGTGTGTGTGTGTGTGTGCGTGTGTGTGTGTGTGTGTGTGTGCGTGTGCGTGTGAGAGTGTGTGTGTGTGTGTGTGAGTGTGTGTGTGTGTGTGTGTGTGTGTGTGTGTGTGTGTGTGTGTGTGTGTGTGTGTGTGTGTGAGAGTGTGAGTGTGTGCGGCCTCGATGTCAACGTACACACCTGGAGTATTGCGTACAGTTCTGGTCTCCAAATCTGAGGAAGGACATTATTGCCACAGAGGGAGTGCAGAGAAGGTTCACCAGACTGATTCCTGGGATGTCAGGACTGTCTTATGAACAAAGACTGCATAGACTCGGTTTATACTCTCTAGAATTTAGGAGATTGAGAGGGGATCTTATAGAAACTTACAAAATTCTTAAGGGGTTGGACAGGCTAGATGCAGGAAGATTGTTCCCGATGTTGGGGAGGTCCAGGACAAGGGGTCACAGCTTAAGGATAAGGGGGAAATCCTTTAGGACCGAGATGAGAAGGACTTTTTTCACACAGAGAGTGGTGGGTCTCTGGAACTCTCTGCCACAGAGGGTAATTGAGGCCAGTTCATTGGCTATATTTAAGAGGGAGTTAGATGTGGTCCTTGTGGCTAAGGGGATCAGAGGGTATGGAGAGAAGGCAGGTACGGGATACTGAGTTGGATGATCAGCCATGATCACATTGAATGGCGGTGCTGGCTCGAAGGTCCGAATGGCCTACTCCTGCACCTAATTTCTATGTTTCTATGTTTCTATGATTCTATGAGACGTCAACGTTGGCACCTGGTGAATCCATTGCCGCAGACAGCGGTGGAGGCCAAGTCTACGGATGCTTTTATGCGGAGATTGTCAGATTCTGGATTAGTACGGGCGTCAGGGGTCATGGGGAGAAGGCAGAAGAATGGGGTTGAGATGGATGGACCAGCCACGATTGGGTGGTGAACTGTGAGGAGGATGCTATGAGGATGCAGGGTGACTTGGACAGGTTGGGGGAGTGGGCAGATGCATGGCAGATGCAGTTTAATGCGGATAAATGTGAGGTTATCCAGTTTGGCAGCAAAAACAGGAAGGCAGATTACTATCTAAATGGCGTCAAGTTGGGAAAAGGGGAAGTACAACGGGATCTGGGGGTCCTTGTACATCAGTCTATGAAAGTAACCATGCAGGTACAGCAGGCAGTGAAGAAAGCCAATGGTATGTTGGCCTTCATAACAAGAGGAGTTGAGTATAGGAGCAAAGAGGTCCTTCTGCAGTTGTACAGGGCCCTAGTGAGACCACACCTGGAGTATTGTGTGCAGTTCTGGTCCCCTAATTTGAGGAAGGACATTCTTGCTATTGAGGGAGTGCAGCGTAGGTTCACCAGGTTAATTCCCGGGATGGCGGGACTGTCATATGCTGAGAGAATGGAGCGGCTGGGCTTGTACACTCTGGAGTTTAGAAGGATGAGAGGGGATCTTATTGAAACATATAAGAAGGGTCTCGACCCGAAATGTCGCCTATCTCCTTCGCTCCTTAGATGCTGCTGCGCCCGCTGAGTTTCTCCAGCTTTTTGTGTAACCCTTAGATTATTAAGGGATTGGACACGCTAGAGGCAGGAAACATGTTCCCGATGTTGGGGGAGTCCAGAACCAGGGGCCACACACACAGTTTAAGAATAAGGGGTCGGCCATTTAGAACGGAGACGAGGAAACACTTTTTCTCACAGAGAGTGGTGAGTCTGTGGAATTCTCTGCCTCAGAGGGCGGTGGAGGCCGGTTCTCTGGATGCTTTCAAGAGAGAGTTAGATAGGGGTCTTAGAGATAGCGGAGTCAGGGGATATGGAGAGAAGGCAGGAACGGGGTACTGATTGGGGATGATCAGCCATGATCACAGTGAATGGCGGTGCTGGCTCGAAGGGCCGAATGGCCTCCTCCTGCACCTGTTGTCTATTGTCTATTGTCTATTAATGGGTGGAATGGCCTTATTCTGCTCCTATAGACAATAGACAATGGACAATAGGTGCAGGAGGAGGCCATTCGGCCCTTCGAGCCAGCACTGCCTAGAAAGTATGAATTGATGAAGTGATGAGCTGCTAACTCTCTCTGTTTCCCCTTCCATAGGTTCTCTTCAGCTCTCCGCCATTGGATCAGCCCTCGGGTAGGTGAACCTCCTCTGTGCCACCTCGACAAGTTATATAACCATATAACCACACAACGATTACAGCACGGAAACAGGCCTTCTCGGCCCTTCCAGTCCGTGCCGACCATTTATTTTCCCCTAGTCCCATCTACCTGCACTCAGACCATACCCCTCCATTCCCTTCCCGTCCATATACCTATCCACTTTACTTTTAAATGTTAAAATCGATCCTGCCTCCACCACTTCTGCTGGAAGATCATTCCACACAGCCACCGCTCTCTGAGTAAAGAAGTTCCCCCTCATGTTACCCCTAAACTTCTGTCCCTTAATTCTCATGTCATGCCCCCTTGTTTGAATCTTCCCTACCCTCAATGGGAAAAGCTTATCCACGTCAACTCTGTCTATCCCTTTCATCATTTTAAAGACCTCAATCAAGTCCCCCCTTAACCTTCTGCGCTCCAAAGAATAAAGACCTAACTGGTTCAACCTTTCTCTGTAACTTAGTTGCTGGAACCCAGGCAACATTCTAGTAAATCTCCTCTGCACTCTCTCTATTTTGTTGACATCCTTCCTATAATTAGGCGATAAAATGCAAATAAACAGATGATTGGCTCTTAATGTTCAGAGTTTTGTCAGAGCCGAGGTTAATAGCCTGATGGCTGTGGGGAAGTAGCTATTCCTGAACCTGGTCGTTGCAGTCTTTAAGCTCCTGAAGGTAGTGGGGAGATGAGTGCATGGCCCGGATGATAGAAACATAGAAACATAGACAATAGGTGCAGGAGTAGAGGCCATTCGGCCCTTCGAGCCTGCACCGCCATTCAATATGATCATGGCTGATCATCCAACTCACTATCCCGTACCTGCCTTCTCTCCATACCCTCTGATCCCTTTAGCCACAAGGGCCACATCTAACGCCCTCTTAAATATAGCCAATGAACTGGCCTCAACTACCCTCTGTGGCAGAGAGTTCCAGAGACCCACCACTCTCTGTGTGAAAAAATTCCTTCTCATCTCGGTCCTAAAGGATTTCCCCCTTATCCTTAAGCTGTGACCCCTTGTCCTGGACCTCCCCAACATCGGGAACAATCTTCCTGCATCTAGCCTGTCCAACCCCTTAAGAATTCTGTAAGTTGTACAGGGTCTTGGTGAGACCACACCTGGAGTATTGCGTACAGTTCTGGTCTCCAAATCTGAGGAAGGACATTATTGCCATAGAGGGGGTGCAGAGAAGGTTCACCAGACTGATTCCTGGGATGTCAGGACTGTCTTATGAAGAAAGACTGGAGAGACTTGGTTTATACTCTCTAGAATTTAGGAGATTGAGAGGGGATCTTATAGAAACTTACAAAATTGTTCTTCCGTGCTGAACTGGCCTCAACTACCCTCTGTGGCAGAGAGTTCCAGAGACCCACCACTCTCTGTGTGAAAAAAGTCCTTCTCATCTCGGTCCCAAAGGATTTCTCCCTTATCCTTAAGCTGTGACCCCTTGTCCTGGACCTCCCCAACATCGGGAACAATCTTCCTGCATCTAGCCTGTCCAACCTCTTAAGAATTTTGTATGTTTCTATAAGATCCCCTCTCAATCTCCTAAATTCTAGAGAGTACAAACCGAGTCTATGCAGTCTTTGTTCATAAGACAGTCCTGACATCCCAGGAATCAGTCTGGTGAACCTTCTCTGCACTCCCTCTATGGCAATAATGTCCTTCCTCAGATTTGGAGACCAGAACTGTAGGCAAGGATGAACATAAGGACCAGACTGCCGGCGGGGCAGCCATCCCCCTCCTGGCTAACCCTCCCCCGTTGCCTCCTAACTATGTTTAACTACGTTTTAAAAGTATATATTAGTGTTTCTTGGTATGTGTTATGTGGGGGTGGGGATTTAGGATTTAGCGGAAACAGGCCCTTCGGCCCACCGGGTCCGTGCTGACCAGCGACCCCCGCACACTAACATTATCCCACACCCATTCGGGGCACCATTTTATTTTAAAAAATTGAACCTACAAACCTGCACGTCTTTGGAGTGTGGGAGGAAACCAAAGATCTCGGAGCTCACCAGGTTAATTCCCGGGATGGCGGGACTGTCATATGCTGAGAGAATGGAGCGGCTGGGCTTGTACACTCTGGAGTTTAGAAGGATGAGAGGGGATCTCATTGAAACATTTAAGATTATTAAGTGCTACACAAAAGGCTGGAGAAACTCAGCGGGAGCAGCAGCATCTATGGAGCGAAGGAGATAGGCGACGTTTCGGGTCGAGACCCTTCTTCAGACTGGTCAGGGATCAGGGAAACGAGAGATATAGACAGTGATGTGGAGAGATGAGGAACAATGAATGAAAGATATGCAAAAAAGTATCGATGATAAAGGAAGCAGGCCATTGTAAGCTGTTTGTGGTGTGAAAATGAGAAGCTAGTGCGACTGGGGGGGGGGGGGGGGGAGATAGAGAGAGAAGGAATGCCAGGGCCCGAGGGCTGAGGGAGAGGTGGGGAGGGGAAGGGGGCAGCCAGGGTTAACAGAATTGAGAAAATTCAATGTTTAAGCCCAGAGGATGCAGACTCCCCAAGCGGAATATGAGGTGCTGTTCCTCCAACTTGCGGTGTTGCTCACTCTGGCCGTGGAGGAGGCCCAGGACCGAGAGGTCGGATACGGAATGGGAGGGGGAGTTGAAGTGCTGAGCCACCGGGAGGTCGGGTTGGTTATTGCGGACCGAGCGGAGGTGTTCGGCGAAACGATCGCCCAGCCTCCGCTTGGTCTCACCGATGTAGATCAGCTGGCATCTGGAGCAACGGATGCAGTAGATGAGGTTGGAGGAGGTGCAGGTGAACCTCTGTCGGACCTGGAAAGACTGCTTGGGTCCCTGAAAGGAGTGGATGGGGGAGGTGATGGGACAAGTGTAGCATCTCTTGCGGTTGCAAGGGAAAGTGCCCGGGGAAGGAGTGGAGCGGGAGGGAAGGGAAGAATTGACGAGGGAGTTGCGGAGGGAGCGGTCTTTGCGGAAGGCAGACAGGGGGGGAGATGGGAAGATGTGGCGAGTGGAGGGGTCACGTTGGAGGTGACAAAACTGGCGGAGGACTATCTGTTGTATGCGCTGGCTGGTGGGGTGAAAGGTGAGGACCAGGGGGACTCGGCCCTTGTTGTGAGTGGGGGAATGGGGAGAGAGGGCAGTGTTGCGGGGTATGGAGGAGACCCTGGTGCGAGCCTCATCTATAGTGGGGGAGGGGAAACCCCGTTCTCTGAAGAACGAGGACATTTGCGATGACCTGGTGTGGAACACCTCATCCTGGGAGCAGATGCGGCGTAGACGGAGGAATTGGGAATAGGGGATGGAGTCCTTACAAGATAATTAAGGGTTTGGACACTCTGGAGAAGCATGTTCCCAATGTTGGGGGAGTCCAGAACCAGGGGCCACAGTTTAAGAATAAGGGGTCGGCCATTTAGAACGGAGACGAGGAAACACTTTTTCTCACAGAGAGTGGTGAGTCTGTGGAATTCTCTGCCTCAGAGGCCGGTTCTCTGGATGCTTTCAAGAGAGAGCTAGATAGGGCTCTTAAAGATAGTGGAGTCAGGGGATATGGGGAGAAGGCAGGAACGGGGTACTGATTGGGGATGGTCAGCCATGATCACATTGGATGGCGGTGCTGGCTCGAAGGGCCAAATGGCCTCCTCCTGCACCTGTTGTCTATTGTCTATTGTCTATTAATGGGCAGAATGGCCTTATTCTGCTCCTATAGACAACGGACAATAGGTGCAGGAGGAGGCCATTCGGCCCTTCGAGCCAGCACTGCCTAGAAAGTATGAATTGATGAAGTGATGAGCTGCTAACTCGCTCTCTATGATCAGCCGTGATCACAGTGAATGGCGGTGCTCGCTCGAAGGGCCGAATGGCCTCCTCCTGCACCTATTGTCCATTGTCTATTGTCTATTGTCTAAAACCCACGCAGGGAGAACGTGCAAACTCCGTACAGACAGCGCCCGTAGTCGGGATGGAACCCGGGTCTCCAGCGCTGCATTCGCTATGAGGCAGCAACTCTACCACTGCGCCACCGTGACCGCCATTTTTTCAACGACTTAACCGCGACAGAGATGCGATTTTTCTCCGCGTAGCATCTCCGTTCCCCCCCCTTGTAGCCGAACAACGTTGAGTGGTGCGGCCTTTCCCGAAAGACCGGCCCGGCGCTTAACGCCGCGGGGGCGTGGGCGCGGCGCGGTCTTTAACATCGTGGAGCGCGCCACCCTTTGCCGAGAATCGCCTGAGAACGGGCTCCGACCGCGCTGGGCCTGCAGTCTTCAACAACGCGAAGGCCACGCGGTCTCTGCTAAAAAGAGGTGGACTCGGGAGCTCCATGCCGCTGCAGAGTGTTCCATAGCAAAAGGATTTGAGTATAGGAGCAGGGAGGTTCTACTTCAGTTGTACAGGGTCTTGGTGAGACCACACCTGGAGTATTGCGTACAGTTCTGGTCTCCAAATCTGAGGAAGGACGTTATTGCCATAGAGGGGGTGCAGAGAAGGTTCACCAGACTGATTCCTGGGATGTCAGGACTGTCTTATGAACAAAGACTGCATAGACTCGGTTTATACTCTCTAGAAGTTAGGAGATTGAGAGGGGATCTTATAGAAACTTACAACATTCTTAAGGGGTTGGACAGGCTAGATGCAGGAAGATTGTTCCCGATGTTGGGGAGGTCCAGGACAAGGAGTCACAGCTTGAAGATAAGGGGGATGTCTTTTAGGACCGAGATGAGAAAGACTTTTTTCACACAGAGAGTGGTGAGTCTCTGGAACTCTCTGCCACAGAGGGTAGTTGAGGCCAGTTCATTGGCTATATTTAAGAAGGAGTTAGATGTGGCCCTTGTGGCTAAGGGGATCAGGGGGTATGGAGAGAAGTCAGGAACGGGATACTGAGTTGGATGATCAGCCATGATCATATTGAATGGCGGTGCAGGCTGGAAGGGCCGAATGGCCTACTCCTGCACCTATTGTCTATGTTTCTATGTTTCTATCTATGTTCCGATCCATCCCGACGCAGGAGTTTCGATCGTCCCCACGCGAGGGCTTCGGACATCGGACCCTCGGCAGCGGAGGGTCCAACTGCCCCGGGCAACGGGTGAACAAACGAGGAAGATGATCGAACATTATCACCTCCCATCACATTGGGGAATGTTGGATTCCGCCGTGGTGGATGTTTATGTTAATTTTAATTTTAATTATACCTGGCTGTGTGTCTTGTTGCTCCTCTCTTAGTACGGCTATATACGGCCACTCCTTAAATGGGACATGTATCAATAAATTCTAACATGGACGTGGACTTAGAGGAGCGACCCCTTGTCCTCCACTCCCTCTTTCAACATCTGACCTTCTCTTGCAGGGAGGGCCGGTGTTACCGAGGAACCTTGGGGAACGAGCCAAACCAGCAAGCCCGCCGCCCACCTGATCGGTAAGTTAGAGTCCTACAGCATGGGAACAGGCCCTTCGGCCCGACGTACCCATGCCGACCTACACGCCCCATCTACTGAAGAAAGGTTGCTGACCAGAACCTCCCTGACATGGAAACTGGCCCTTCGACCCAACTTCCCCAACACCCGCCAACATGTCCCAGCTACCTGCCTGCGTTCGGTCCATATCCCTCTGAACCTGTCAATAGACAATAGACAACAGGTGCAGGAGTAGGCCATTTGGCCCTTCTAGCCAGCACCGCCCTTCATAGAATCATAGAATCATAGAAAAATAGGTGCAGGAGTAGGCCATTCGGCCCTTCTAGCCAGCACCGCCATTCATAGAATCATAGAATCATAGAAAAATAGGAGCAGGAGTAGGCCATTCGGCCCTTCTAGCCAGCACCGCCATTCATAGAATCATAGAATCATAGAAAAATAGGTGCAGGAGGAGGCCATTCGGCCCTTCGAGCCAACACCGCCATTCACAGAATCATAGAATCATAGAAAAATAGGTGCAGGAGGAGGCCATTCGGCCCTTCTAGCCAGCACCGCCATTCAATGGCTGATCATCCCCAATCAGTACCCAGTTCCTGCCTTCTCCCCATATCCCCTGACTCCGCTATTTTTAAGAGCCCTATCCAGCTCTCTCTTGAAAGCATCCAGAGAACCCGCCTTCATCGCCATCTGAGGCAGAGAATTCCACAGACTCACAACTCTCTGTGAGAAAAAGTGTTTCCTCGTCTCCGTTCTAAATGGCTTACCCCTTATTCTTAAACTGTGGCCCCTGGTTCTGGACTCCCCCAACATCGGGAACATGTTTCCTGCCTCTAGCATGTCCAAGCCCTTAACAATCTTATATATTTCAATGAGATCTCTCTCATCCTTCTAAACTCCAGAGTGTACAAGCCCAGCCGCTCCATTCTCTCAGCATTTGACAGTCCCGCCATCCCGGGAATTGACCTGGTGAACCTACGCTGCAAGAAAGATAATAGCATGTTGGCCTTCAGAACGAGAGGAGTTGAGTACAGGAGCAAAGAGGCCCTTCTGCAGTTGTACAGGGCCCTAGTGAGACCACACCTGGAGTATTGTGTGCAGTTTTGGTCCCCTAATTTGAGGAAGGACATTCTTGCTATTGAGGGAGTGCAGCTTAGGTTTACAAGGTTAATTCCCGGGATGGCGGGACTGTCATATGCTGAGAGAATGGAGCGGCTGGGCTTGTGCACTCTGGAGTTTAGAAGGATGAGAGGAGATCTCATTGAAACATATAAGATTATTAAGGGTTTGGACACGCTAGAGGCAGGAAACATGTTCCCGATGTTGGGGGAGTCCAGAACCAGGGGCCACACAGTTTAAGAATGAGGGGTCGGCCATTTAGAACGGAGACGAGGAAACACTTTTTCTCACAGAGAGTGGTGAGTCTGTGGAATTCTCTGCCCCAGAGGGCGGTGGAGGCCGGTTCTCTGGATGCTTTCAAGAGAGAGCTAGATAGGGCTCTTAAAGATAGCGGAGTCGGGGGATATGGGGAGAAGGCACGAACAGGGTACTGATTGGGGATGATCAGCCGTGATCACATTGAATGGCGGTGCTGGCCTGAATGGCCGAATGGCCTACTCCCGCACCTGTTGTCTATTGTCTCCCTTCGATGGTATCATGCACAGCATGGTCATTGTGGGTCAAAAGGCCTTTAGCTGTGCAGTCCTAAGTTCTATCTCAATTAGGAAGATTGTTCCCGATGTTGGGGAGGTCCAGAACAAGGGGTCACAGCTTAAGGATAAGCGGGAAGTCTTTTAAGACCGAGATGAGAAGGGCTTTTTTCACACAGAGAGTGGTGAGTCTCTGGAACTCTCTGCCACAGAGGGTAGTTGAGGCCAGTTCATTGGCTATATTTAAGAGGGAGTTAGATGTGGCCCTAGTGGCTAAAGGGATCAGAGGGTATGGAGAGAAGGCAGCTACGGGATACTGAGTTGGATGATCAGCCATGATCATATTGAATGGCGGTGCTGGCTCGAAGGGCTGAATGGCCTATTCATAGAAACATAGAAGCATAGAAAATAGGTGCAGGAGTAGGCCATTCGGCCCTTCGAGCCTGCACCGCCATTCAATGTGATCATGGCTGATCATCCAACTCAGTATCCTGTACCTGCCTTCTCTCCATATCGTCTGATCCCTTTAGCCACAAGGGCCACATTTAAAGTTTTAAATGACCTCCCCTTTATTGTACAAAATTCTTAAGGGGTTGGACAAGCTAGATGCTGGAAGATTGTTCCCGATGTTGGGGGAGTCCAGAACAAGGGGTCACAGTCTAAGGATAAGGGGGAATTCCTTTAGGACCGAGATGAGGAAAACATTCTTTACACAGAGAGTGGTGAGTCTCTGGAATTCTCTGCCACAGAAGGTAGTTGAGGCCAGTTCATTGGGTATATTTAAGAGGGAGTTGGATGTGGCCCTTGTGGCTAAAGGGATCAGTAGGCCATTTGGCCCTTCGAGCCTGCACCACCATTCAAATGGTCATGGCTGATCATCCAACTCAGTATCCCGTACCTGCCTTCTCTCCATACCCTCTGTTCCCCTTTAGCCACAAGGGCCACATCTAACTCCCTCTTAAATATAGCCAATGAACTGGCCTCAACTACCCTCTGTGGCAGAGAGTTCCAGAGACCCACCACTCTCTGTGTGAAAAAAGTCCTCATCTCGGTCCTAAAGGATTTCCCCCTTATCCTTAAGCCGTGACCCCTTATCCTGGACCTCCCCAACATCGGGAACAACCTTCCTGCATCTAGCCTGTCCAACCCCTTAAGAATTTTGTAAGTTTCTATAAGATCCCCTCTCAATCTCCTAAATTCTAGAGAGTATAAACCGAGTTTATCCAGTCTTTAAGAGGGAGTTAGATGTGGCCCTTGTGGCTAAAGGGATCAGGGGGTATGGAGAGAAGGCAGGTACGGGATACTGAGTTGGATGATCAGCCATGATCATATTGAATGGCGGCGCAGGCTGGAAGGGCCGAATGGCCTACTCCTGCACCTATTGTCTGTGTTTGTATAAAAGCAAGAAAGTGAGAGACTGAGAGGGGAGGAGTGGGAAGGAGGGAATGAGAGAAGGGAGGAATAGAGAGGAGGCAAAGAGGGCGAGAGGGGAAAGTGGAGAGAAGGAGAGAAGGGAGAGAGAGGTGGCTACGTAGAAACACTCCTGCACCTAATTTCTATGTTTCTATGTCTCAACCATCTAACCAGGCTTCCTTCCATCCTCTGGAATTCAGGAATGGAGCTGGAGATCTCGGCGGGCGATCCTGACCCGGAGACGGAGGGGACGCTGAGCTGGGAGCCGGAGAGGGGCCCAGCCTTCACCCGGGACTTGGTGAGGTACAGCGGACGCTCCCTGGTCATCCCACATGCCGGCCTCTACTACGTCTACTGTCAAGTCGGCTACCGGGGCAGCGGGTGCGAGGGGGAGGGGACCCCCCTGGCCCTCTCCCACCGGGTCTACCGCCGGCACGACTCCTACCCCCAGCCCCTCCTGCTGCTGACGGGCCAGGAGACGGTGTGTGGAGCGCGCCAAGGACGGGGCGCCTGGTACACCACCCTCGGCCAGGGCTCGACGGTGGAGCTGGAGAAAGGCCACCGTCTCTATGTCAACGTCAGCAACCCAAGCCTGGTGGACTACCAGGAGGGCAAGACCTTCTTTGGGGTCATCATGGTCTGATCTGTGTGGGGGGAGCGGACTGGGGCGACCCTTCTTTGAGACCACACCTG
The DNA here is from genome assembly GCA_963514005.1 of Raja brachyura. The sequence continues at coordinate 11,778 of CAUPSL010000287.1, forward strand.
GAGTATTGCGTACAGTTCTGGTCTCCAAATCTGAGGAAGGACATTCTTGCCATAGAGGGAGTGCAGAGAAGGTTCACCAGACTGATTCCTGGGATGTCGGGACTTTCATATGGGGAAAGACTGGATAGACTCGGTATGTTAGCTTTCATAGCAAAAGGATTTGAGTATAGGAGCAGGGAGGTTCTACTGCAGTTGTACAGGGTCTTGGTGAGACCACATCTGGAGTATTGTGTACAGTTCTGGTCTCCTAATCTGAGGAAGGACATTATTGCCATAGAGGGAGTGCAGAGAAGGTTCACCAGACTGATTCCTGGGATGTCAGGACTGTCTTATGAACAAAGACTGGATAGACTCGGTTTATACTCTCTAGAATTTAGGAGATTGAGAGGGGATCTTATAGAAACTTACAAAATTCTTAAGGGGTTGGACAGGCTAGATGCAGGAAGATTGTTCCCGATGTTGGGGAGGTCCAGGACAAGGGGTCACAGCTTAAGGATTAGGGGGAAATCCTTTAGGACCGAGATGAGAAGGACTTTTTTCACACAGAGAGTGGTGGGTCTCTGGAACTCTCTGCCACAGAGGGTAGTTGAGGCCAGTTCATTGGCTATATTTAAGAGGGAGTTAGATGTGGCCCTTGTGGCTAAAGGGATCAGAGGGTATGGAGAGAAGGCAGGTACGGGATACTGAGTTGGATGATCAGCCATGATCATATTGAATGGCGGTGCAGGCTCGAAGGGCCAAATGGCCTCCTCCTGCACCTAATTTCTATGTTTCTATGTTTCTATTCTGATCATGGCTGATCGTCCCCAATCAATAACCCTTGCCTGCCTTCTCCCCATATCCCTTGACTCCACCAGCCCCTAGAGCTCTATCTAACTCTCTCTTAAATCCATCCAGTGACTTGGCCTCCACTGCCCTCTGTGGCAGGGAATTCCACAAATTCACAACTCTCTGGGTGAAAACGTTTTTTCTCACCTCAGTCTTAAATGACCTACCCTTTATTCTAAGACTGTGACCCCTGGTTCCGGACTCGCCCAACATTGGGAACATGTTTCCTGCATCTAGCTTGTCCACTCCTTTTATCTATATTACTAAAACTAAGATCTTGAGCACTTTCTGACTTTCTGATTCGTGACATCCGAAAGAACGCCCCCACTTACAGCCGTCATTTTTGGCCACCTTGCTCATAGTCCCTCTCCGCCGGACTGGACTGGAGGATTTTTCCCAGCGATAAAAATCAGAGAGTTATTAATGTTTTTTAAAAATGTCACCATTCTCTCTGCTGCCCCTGTTTTTTCTGCATCTAGCTTGTCCAGTCCTTTTATAATTTTATATGTTTCTCTAAGATCCCCCCCCTCATCCCTCTAAACGCCAGTGAATACAAGCCTAGTCTTTTCAATATTTCCTCATATGACAGTCCCGCCATCCCAGGGATCAATTTTGTGAACCTACGCTGCACTGCCTCAATCACAAGGATGTTCTTCCTCACATTAGGAGACCAAAACTGTACACAATACTCCAGATGTGGTCTCACCAGAGCCCTGTACAGCTGCAGAAGAACCTCTTTACTCCTGTACTGAAATCCTCTTGTTATGGAGGCCAACATTCCATTAGAAACATAGAAACATAGAAAATAGATGCAGGAGTAGGCCATTCGGCCCTTCGAGCCTGCACCGCCATTCAATATGATCATGTCTGATCATCCAACTCAGTATAACCATATAATATATAACCATATAACAATTACAGCACAGACACAGGCCTTCTTGGCCCTTCCAGTCCGTGCCGACCATTTATTTTCCCCTAGTCCCATCTACCTGCACTCAGACCATACCCCTCCATTCCCTTCCCGTACATATACCTATCCACTTTACTTTTAAATGTTAAAATCGATCCTGCCTCCACCACTTCTGCTGGAAGATCATTCCACACAGCCACCACTCTCTGAGTAAAGAAGTTCCCCCTCATGTTACCCCTAAACTTCTGTCCCTTAATTCTCATGTCATGCCCTCTTGTTTGAATCTTCCCTACCCTCAATGGGAAAAGCTTATCCACGTCAACTCTGTCTATCCCTTTCATCATTTTAAAGACCTCAATCAAGTCCCCCCTTAACCTTCTGCGCTCCAAAGAATAAAGACCTAACATGTTTAACCTTTCTCTGTAACTTAGTTGCTGGAACCCAGGCAACATTCTAGTAAATCTCCTCTGTACTCTCTCTATTTTGTCGACATCCTTCCTATAATTAGACGACCAAACTTGTACACCATACTCCAGAATTGGTCTCACCAATGCCTTGTACAATTTTAACATTACTTCCCTACTCCTATATTCAATGCTCTGATTTATAAAGGCCAGCACACCAAAAGCTTTCTTTACCACCCTATCTACATGCGATTCCACCTTCAGGGAACTATGCACAGTTATTCCTAGATCCCTCTGTTCCACAGCATTCCTCAATTTCCTACCATTTACCATGTACGTCCTATTTTGATTTGTCCTGCCAAGATGTAGCTCCTCACACTTATCAGCATTAAACTCCATCTGCCATCTTTCAGCCCACTCTTCCAAATGGCCCAAATCTCTCTGTAGACTTTGAAAATCTACCTCATTATCCACAGCAGCTCCTATCTTAGTATCATCTGCATACTTACTTATCCAATTTTCCACCCCATCATCTAGATCATTGATGGACATGACAAACAACAGTGGACCCAACACAGATCCCTGAGGCACCCCACTGGTCACCGGCTTCCAACCTGACAAACAGCCATCCACCATTACTCTCTGGCATCTCCCATTCAGCTCCCTTGTAAACCCACGCTGCACTCCCTCAATAGGAAGAATGTCCTTCCTCAAATTAGGGGACCAAAACTGCCCACAATACTCCAGGTGTGGTCTCACTAGGGCCCTGTACAACTGCAGAAGGACCTCTTTGCTCCTATACTCAACTCCTCTTGTTATGAAGGCCAACAGACCAAAACTGCACACAATACTCCAGGTGTGGTCTCACTAGGGCCCTGTACAACTGCAGAAGGACCTCTTTGCTCCTATACTCAACTCCTCTTGTTATAAAGGCCAACTGGCCAAATCTGCACACAATACTCCAGGTGTGGTCTCACTAGGGCCCTGTACAACTGCAGAAGGACCTCTTTGCTCCTGCATTCAATTCCTCGTTATAAAGGCCAACAGGCCAAAACTGCACACAATACTCCAGATGTGGTCTCACTAGAGCTCTGTACAACTGCAGAAGGACCTCTTCGCTCCTATACTCAACTCCTCTTGTTGTGAAGGCCAACAGGCCAAAACTGCACACAATACTCCAGGTGTGGTCTCACTAGGGCCCTGTACAACTGCAGAAAGACCTCTTTGCTCCTATATTCGATTCCTCTTGTTATGAAGGCCAACATGCCATTGGCTTTCTTCACTGCCTGCTGTACCTGCATGTACGTGAGATCCTGGGAGCGATGCCGTTTGGAGCTATGCTAGGGTTCTTAAATATAGGGGACATGGGGAGAAGGCAGGAACGGGGCACTGGTAGGGCCACCCATTGGCGGTAAGGTCGAGGGGGGGGAGGTCTCTGACAAAGAGCCAATCCAACCAAGACCTCAACGGTGGAACAGGCGGTGGAACAGGCGGAGGTCCTTAGTGGAGCGTCACAACGGCTGGGAAGGCGGATGGATGAAGGCTGCCGCAGAAAAGGGTCTCCGGTCGTCTTGGACTCCATGCCCCTGGATCCCGACCCAGATCTGTCTGTGCACCAGTCTCCCCACGTTCAACAAAGTCACGCGCGGGCGCCCACCAACCCTCGTGGTCAGCCGCGACCGAAGGGGGGCGTGAAAAGTTTCGTTTAGTTTCGGGCTCCACGTTGGGGCAACCGGTAGAGTCGCTGCCTCGCGGCGCCGGAGACCCGGGTTCCATCCCGACTGCGGGCGCTGGCTGTGCGGAGTTTGCACGTTCTCCCCTTGGACGGAGCTGTCCTCAAACCAAGTGGTGACGCATCCCGTTTGAACCTCTTCTGCAACAGCCACCTTTCTTGCTTCAACTATTTCTGCTTCTCTCCTGTCCCGGACAAAGCGGACGGCTCGATTGTAATCGCGCACAGACTTTCCGTTGAATGGTTAGCACGCAGCGAAAAAGGTTTCTGCGGTTCCTCTGCAGAGGTGACAAAAAGCGGAACTAAATTAAAGAGAGAGAGAGAGACTGTGCAGGTAGACAAAAATGCTGGGGAAACTCAGCGGGGTGCGGCAGCATCTAAGGAGCGAAGGAGATAGGCGACGTTTCGGGTCGAGACCCTTCTTCAGACTGGTCGGGGATCAGGGAAACGAGAGATATAGACGGTGATGTGGAGAGATAAAGAACAATGAATGAAAGATACGCAAAAAAGTATCGATGATAAAGGAAGCAGGCCGTTGTAAGCTGTTTGTGGTGTGAAAATGAGACTTGGGTGGGGGGGAGAGATAGAGAGAGAGAGGGAATGCCAGGGCCCGAGGGCTGAGGGAGAGGTGGGAAGGGGGAGGGGGCAGCCAGGGTTAACAGAATTGAGAAAATTCAATGTTTAAGCCCAGAGGATGCAGACTCCCCAAGCGGAATGTGAGGTGCTGTTCCTCCAACTTGCGGTGTTGCTCACTCTGGCCGTGGAGGAGGCCCAGGACCGAGAGGTTGGATACGGATACGGAATGGGAGGGGGAGTTGAAGTGCTGAGCCACCGGGAGGTCGGGTTGGTTATTGCGGACCGAGCGGAGGTGTTCGGCGAAACGATGGCCCAGCCTCCGCTTGGTCTCACCGATGTAGATCAGCTGGCATCTGGAGCAGCGGATGCAGTAGATGAGGTTGGAGGAGGTGCAGGTGAACCTCTGTCGGACCTGTTGTGCAGTGTAACTTTGCCAGAGCCTGTGAACTGCACGGAAGAGTCCCCTGCAACCTGTTGAGGGCCTGTTGCATTTACGGGACTTGCGTGTCGTAGGTCGGTACCGGTGGGCGAAAATTTCCAACGTGTTGAAAACCCAGCGGCAACCGGAACAAGGTACGACTCTTTGAGCGACTACTCTCGACCATACAGGCTTCACCCCATCACGACATGTCACCAGCGTGTCGCCTGTATGGTCGTGCGTTGTTCCCTCAGTCGCCCAAAGAGTCGTAGCATCTTGCGTTACACAAAAAGCTGGAGAAACTCAGCGGGTGCAGCAGCATCTAAGGAGCGAAGGAGATAGGCGACGTTTCGGGTCGAGACCCTTAGCATCTTTCTGGTCACCGCTGGATTTTCAACACGTTGAAAACGTCGCGTAAGTGGGACAAGCCCTTTTCTCTCGCGGTTCATTGAAACATAGACACATAGACAACAGGTGCAGGAGGAGGCCATTCGGCCCTTCCAGCCTGCACCTCCATTCAATATGATCATGGCTGATCATCCAACTCAGTATCCCGCACCTGCCTTCTCTCCATACCCTCTGATCGATCCCCTTAGCCACAAGGGCCACATCTAACTCCCTCTTAAATATAGCCAATGAACTGGCCTCAACTACCCTCTGTGGCAGAGAGTTCCAGAGACCCACCACTCTCTGTGTGAAAAAAGTCCTTCTCATCTCGGTCCTAAAGGATTTCCCCCTTATCCTTAAGCTGTGACCCCTTGTCCTGGACCTCCCCAACATCGGGAACAATCTTCCTGCATCTAGCCTGTCCAACCCCTTAAGAATTTTGTAAGTTGCTATAAGATCCCCCCTCAATCTCCTAAATTCTAAAGAGTATAAACCGAGTCTATCCAGTCTTTGTTCATAAGACAGTCCTGACATCCCAGGAATCAGTCTGGTGAACCTTCTCTGCACTCCCTTTATGGCAATAATGTCCTTCCTCAGATTTGGAGACCAGAACTGTACGCAATACTCCAGGTGTGGTCTCACCAAGACCCTGTACAACTGCAGTAGAACCTCCCTGCTCCTATACTCAAATCCTTTTGCTATGAAAGCTAACATACCATTCGCTTTCTTCACTGCCTGCTGCACCTGCATGCCTACTTTCAATGACTGGTGTACCATGACACCCAGGTCGCGCTGCATCTCCCTTTTTCTAAATTCCAGCGAGTACAAGCCGAGTCTATGCAGTCTTTCTTCATATGGAAGTCCTGCCATCCCAGGAATCAGTCTGGTGAACCTTCTCTGCACTCCCTCTATGGCAATAATGTCCTTCCTCAGATTTGGAGACCAGAACTGCCCGCAGTTCTGCCCCTTTCCCACTTAGGAAACCTGAACAGAAACCTCTGGAGACTTTGCGCCCCACCCAAGGTTTCCGTGCGGTTCCCCAGAGGTTTTCTCCAGTCTCCCTAATAACCATATAACCATATAACAATTACAGCACGGAAACAGGCCATCTCGGCCCTTCAAGTCCGTGCCGAACAACTTTTTTCCCTTAGTCCCACCTGCCTGCACTCATACCATAACCCTCCATACCCTTCTCATCCATATGCCTGTCCAATTTTAAATGATACCAACGAACCTGCCGCCACCACTTCCACTGGAAGCTCATTCCACACAGCTACCACTCTCTGAGTAAAGAAGTTCCCCCTCATGTTACCCCTAAACCTCTGTCCCTTAATTCTAAAGTCATGTCCTCTTGTTTGAATCTTCCCTATTCTCAAAGGGAAAAGCTTGTCCACATCAACTCTGTCTATCCCTCTCATCATTTTAAAGACCTCTATCAAGTCCCCCCTTAACCTTCTGCGCTCCAGAGAATAAAGACCTAACTTATTCAACCTATCTCTGTAACTTAGCTGTTGAAACCCAGGCAACATTCTAGTAAATCTCCTCTGTACCCTCTCTATTTTGTTGACATCCTTACCAATAATTGAGCGACCAAAATTGTACACCATACTCCAGATTTGGTCTCACCAATGCCTTGTACAATTTTAACATTACATCCCAGCTTCTATACTCAATGCTCTGATTTATAAAGGCTAGCATACCAAAAGCTTTCTTTATCACCCTATCTATATGAGATTCCACCTTCAAGGAACTATGCACGGTTATTCCCAGATCCCTCTGTTCAACTGTATTCTTCAATTCCCTACCATTTACCATGTACGTCCTATTTTGATTTGTCCTGCCAAGGTGTAGCACCTCACATTTATCAGCATTAAACTCCATCTGCCATCTTTCAGCCCATTTTTCCAACTGGCCTAAATCACTCTGTAGACTTTGGAGATCCTCTTCATTATCCACAACACCCCCTATCTTGGTACCATCTAATGGTGGAAAGTGGTTTCCGTTTTAAAGATCGGTAATTTTCCAGTCGAAGCCGGTTGCGATGCTAGTTGAAGGTGGTTGCCGGAGGACAAAAACATCCGGGAAAACCGCGCGGAAACCTCGGGTGGGTCTCAAAGCCTCCAGAGTTTTCCGTTCAGGTTTCCTAAGTGGGACAGGGGGCATTAGAGCGGGACTATGCGCAGTCCATGGGTACACTGGGGGATTTCCGGGAACATTGGGGGTTTAATGCAAACTTGCCAGGGATTGTAATATAGTTGTATTAATGTGTATCTAGTATCATGGTTTGTCTTGTATTATGGTGGGGGGGTCTGTTTTTTTTAATTGCGTTGTAAATATTATATTAAATAATTGAATGCATTTTTTTGATTTTTTTAATACATGTAGCGACACTTGTGTACTGCCCTGGCAAAATGCAAAATAAAGTTTTCCACTGTACTGAGGTCCTTAAGGGGCTGTCCCACTCGGAAGACTTTGGAAGAGTTTATAACAATGACATGGAAACATAGAAACATCGACAATAGGTGCAGGAGGAGGCCATTCGGCCCTTCGAACCAGCACCGCCATTCATTGCGATCATGGCTGATCATCCCCAATCAATAACCCGTGCCTGCCTTCTCCCCATATCCCTTGACTCCACTAGCCCCTAGAGCTCTATCTAACTCTCTCTTAAATCCATCCAGTGACTTGGCCTCCACTGCGCTCTGTGGCAGGGAATTCCACAAATTCACAACTCTCTTTCACCACAGTCTCAAATGGCCTCCCCTTTATTCTAAGACTGTGCGGCCCCTGGTTCTGGACTCCCCCAACATTGGGAACATTTTTCCTGCATCTAGCTTGTCCAGTCCTTTTATAAGGGCATGTTGAAGACCTCCTTTAACTAGAAACATAGAAACATAGACAATAGGTGCAGGAGTAGGCCATTCGGCCCTTCGAGCCTGCACCGCCATTCAATATGATCATGGCTGATCATCCAACTCAGTATCCCGTACCTGCCTTCTCTCCATACCCTCTGATCCCCTTAGCCACAAGGGCCACATCTAACTCCCTCTTAAATATAGCCAATGAACTGGCCTCAACCACCCTCTGTGGCAGAGAGTTCCAGAGACCCACCACTCTCTGTGTGAAAAAAGTCCTTCTCATCTCGGTCCTAAAGGAATTCCCCCTTATCCTTAAGCTGTGACCCCTTGTCCTGGACCTCCCCAACATCGGGAACAATCTTCCTGCATCTAGCCTGTCCAACCCCTTAAGAATTTTGTCAGTTTCTATAAGATCCCCTTCAATCTTCGAAATTCCAGTGAGTACAAGCCGAGTCTATCCAGTCTTTCTTCATATGAAAGTCCCGAATCCCAGGACCATCTGTGGCAGAGAATTCCACAGACCCACCACTCTCTGTGTGAAAAATGTTTTTCTCATCTCAGTCCTAAAGGATTTCCCCCTTATCCTTAAGCTGTGACCCCTTGTCCTGGACCTCCCCAACATCGGGAACAATCTTCCTGCATCTAGCCTGTCCAACCCCTTAAGAATTTTGTAAGTTTCTATAAGATGTTGGAGACTAGCTTCGACTAGCTAGGACTAGCCACGACTAACTTCGGGAAAATTGGACGCCGAATTATGGAGTGTGAAGATGATCTCCTTCGATCTCCTTCGATCTTACCTCCCTTCGACTATGATGAAGACTATCTACGACTACCTTAGACTACCCGCGATTACCTACGACTAACATGTCGACCGACTACGACCTACTACGACTAAACCCACGAATAAAAAATGTATCGATTTTTTTCAATGGCAACCTTTTTTTAACTCGCGGGCATTTTTTTAACATGCTGAAAACAACGCCGCGACGTAGCTGGGGCCTCGAGTACGCGGTGACCACGCTCGACCATGAAGGAGAGTTACGAAGACCTCCTAGGACCTCGTGTCGACCATTCTTGCGAGTATGAGTCGAGGGCAAACTCGCCAGAACTCGCGGATTAGGTCGACCAAGTGGGACAGGCCGTCTAGGCTTGGGTAGAGTGGATGTGGAGAGGATATAAGCATATAACAATTACAGCACGGAAACAGGCCTTCTCGGCCCTTCCAGTCCGTGCCGACCATTTATTTTCCCCTAGTCGCATCTACCTGCACTCAGACCATACCTCTCCATTCCCTTCCCGTCCATATACCTATCCACTTTACTTTTAAATGTTAAAATCGATCCTGCCTCCACCACTTCTGCTGGAAGATCATTCCACACAGCCACCACTCTCTGAGTAAAGAAGTTCCCCCTCATGTTACCCCTAAACTTCTGTCCCTTAATTCTCATGTCATGCCCTCTTGTTTGAATCTTCCCTACCCTCAATGGGAAAAGCTTATCCACGTCAACTCTGTCTATCCCTTTCATCATTTTAAAGACCTCAATCAAGTCCCCCCTTAACCTTCTGCGCTCCAAAGAATAAAGACCCAACTTGTTCAACCTTTCTCTGTAACTTAGTTGCTGGAACCCAGGCAACATTCTCGTAAATCTGTTAAAGAAGGAACTGCAGATGCTGGAGAATCGAGGGTTACACAAAAAGCTGGAGAAACTCAGCGGGTGCAGCAGCATCTAAGGAGCGAAGGAGATAGGCGACGTTTCGGGTCAAGACCCTTCTTCAGTCTGTTGTCTGATTCTAGTAAATCTCCTCTGTACTCTCTCTATTTTGTTGACATCCTTCCTATAATTAGGCGACCAGAATTGTACACCATACTCCAGAATTGGCCTCACCAATGCCTTGTACAATTTTAACATGACTTCCCTACTCCTATATTCAATGCTCTGATTTATTAAGGCCAGCACACCAAAAGCTTTCTTTACCACCCTATCTACATGCGATTCCACCTTCTGGGAACCAAAATTGTACACCATACACCAGAATTGGTCTTACCAATGCCTTGTACAATTTTAACATTACTTCCCTGCTTTGAAGTGTCACTTTCTTCCCAATAACCCTCTCTGGCTAAACCCCTCCCTTCACCCCCTCCAGTTTCAATTCCAGTCGGAATATTTTGGAGTACCAAGTAGCCAAGAACCAAGAAATCGAGTCATTTCGAGTCATCAGATGCCAGGGGAGGTGCAGTCCTCAGCACTGCCAGTAGCTGGCGACGGTGAGCCAGTAACAGCTCCGCACTCTGCTATCATTTGACACTGCTGCATATTCCAAAGTTCCTGTCCCAGTCTCATTATCACATAAAAGGGGAGGTTGGGGAGGGGGGGGGGGGGGGGGGAGGGCAGGGGGGGTTAGAGCAATGGAGGACCTGGCATGGGACACCTTGTAATTTTATCCGCCCCCTTCATATGACAACTCAAGATTTAAGATTCAAGATTCAAGTTGTCAATTGATAGAGTGAAATTTGTGGCCACTATACAGTAGCAATCTTACAACCTTTTTTGAGATTTTAAAAATCAATTCTGCAATTTATCCCATCAGATAGAGCAAAATGTTAAAATTAGTAATGTTAAAATTGTACAAGGCATTGGTGAGACCAATTCTGGAGTATGGTGTACAATTTTGGTTCCCTGAAGGTGGAACCGCATGTAGATAGGGTGGTAAAGAAAGCTTTTGGTGAGCTGGCCTTTATAAATCAGAGCATTGAATATAGGAGTAGGGAAGTCATGTTAAAATTGTACAAGGCATTGGTAAGACCAATTCTGGAGTATGGTGTACAATTTTGGTCGCCTAATTACAGGAAGGATGTCAACAAAATAGAGAGGGTACAGAGGAGATTTACTAGAATGTTGCCTGGGTTCCAGCAACTAAGTTACAGAGAAAGGTTGAACAAGTTAGCTCTTTATTCTTTGGAGCGCAGAAGGTTAAGGGGGGACTCGATTGAGGTCTTTAAAATGATGAAAGGGATAGACAGAGTTGACGTGGATAAGCTTTTCCCATTGAGAGTGGGGAAGATTCAAACAAGAGGGCATGACATGAGAATTAAGGGACAGAGGTTTAGGGGTAACATGAGGGGGAACTTCTTTACTCAGAGAGTGGTGGCTGTGTGGAATGATCTTCCTGCGGAAGTGGTGGAGGCAGGATCGATTGTAACATTTAAAAGTAAAGTGGATAGGTATATGGACGGGAAGGGAATGGAGGGGTTTGGTCTGAGTGCAGGTAGATGGGACTAGGGGAAAATAAATGGTCGGCATGGACTGGAAGGGCCAAGAGGGCCTGTTTCCGTGCTGTAATTGTTATATAGTTATATGGTTATATGTTCCAAGTTGTCAATTGAAAGAGTGAAATTTGTGGCCATTTACAATGTTACAAAATGTTGAGATTTTAAAAATCAAGTCTGCAATTTATCCCATCAGATAAAGCATAAAAAGAAGTTTAATTTGACACCTAATTCACTTTCATATCTTCAGTATTAAGGAAGTTATGGCCATTTTCATACTCGGAAATTAGCATCTTGTTCCCCATTGCTTTTCCATTGACTTAACTCAAAAGCTGTGATCCAGGACAGTGAAAAGCCCATAACTTTCTTAAAAATTAAGAGAACTGAAAGAAAATTTCAGTTATTATAGATTGAAGTATTCTGAAACAAAAAGTCAAGTCAAAGTCAAAAGAGTTTATTGTCATGTGTCCCTGACAGGACAATGAAAATCTTTCTTTGCATAGCACAACAGAACATAGTAGGCAGGTGATACACTCCTGACTGACATCCACTACAAACCAACTGACTCCCACAGCTACTCTTCCTCCCACTCTGCTTCCTGTAAGGACTCCATCCCCTATTCCCAATTCCTCCGTCTACGCCGCATCTGCTCCCAGGATGACGTGTTCCACACCAGGTCATCGCAAATGTCCTCGTTCTTCAGAGAACGAGGTTTCCCCTCCCCCACTATAGATGAGGCCCGCACCAGGGTCTCCTCCATACCCCGCAACACTGCCCTCTCTCCCCATTCCCCCACTCACAACAAGGGCCGAGTCCCCCTGGTCCTCACCTTTCACCCCACCAGCCAGCGCATACAACAGATAGTCCTCCGCCAGTTTCGCCACCTCCAACGTGACCCTCCACTCGCCACATCTTCCATCTCCCCCCCTGTCTGCCTTCCGCAAAGACCGCTCCCTCCGCAACTCCCTCGTCAATTCTTCCCTTCCCTCCCGCTCCACTCCTTCCCCGGGGCACTTTCCCTTGCAACCGCAAGAGATGCTACACTTGTCCCTTCACCTCCCCCATCACTCCTTTCAGGGACCCAAGCAGTCATTCCAGGTCCGACAGAGGTTCACCTGCACCTCCTCCAACCTCATCTACTGCATCCGCTGCTCCAGATGCCAGCTGATCTACATCGGTGAGACCAAGCGGAGGCTGGGCGATCGTTTCGCCGAACACCTCCGCTCGGTCCGCAATAACCAACCCGACCTCCCGGTGGCTCAGCACTTCAACTCCCCCTCCCACTCCGTATCCGACCTCTCGGTCCTGGGCCTCCTCCACGGCCAGAGTGATCAACACCGCAAGTTGGAGGAACAGCACCTCATATTCCGCTTGGGGAGTCTGCATCCTCTAGGCTTAAACATTGAATTTTCTCAATTCTGTTAACCCTGGCTGCCTCCCCCCCACCTCTCCCTCAGCCCCTCTGGCCCTGACATTCCTTCTCCATCTCCCCCCCCCCCAGTCGCACTAGCTTCTCATTTTCACACCACAAACAGCTTACAATGGCCTGCTTCCTTTATCACCAATACTTTTTTGCATATCTTTCACTCATTGTCCCTTATCTCTCCACATCACTGTTTATATCTCTCGTTTCCCTGATCCCTGACCAGTCTGAAGAAGGGTCTCGACCCGAAACGTCGCCTATCTCCTTCACTCCTTAGATGCTGCTGCACCCGCTGAGTTTCTCCAGCTTTTTGTGTAACCCTCGATTCTCCAGCATCTGCAGTTCCTTCTTTAACAGAACATAGTAGGCATTGACTACAATTCTAGACGTAAATGCACACATGAATTAATAAATTAATAACAGATGGAGGGATATTAATGTTCAGAGTTTTTTTCCGAGCCAGGTTTAATAGCCTGATGGCTGTGGGGAAGTAGCTATTCCTGAACCTGGTCGTTGCAGTCTTCAGGCTCCTGTACCTTCTACCCGAAGGTAGCAGGGAGATGAGTGTGTGGCCAGGGTGGTGTGGGTCCTTGATGATGCTGCCAGCCTTTTTGAGGCAGCGACTGTGATAAATCCCCTCGATGGAAGGAAGGTCAGAGCCGATGATGGACTGGGCAGTGTTTACTACTTTCTGTAGTCTTTTCCTCTCCAGGGCGCTCAAGTTGCCGAACCAAGCCATGATGCAACCAGTCAGCAAGCTCTCTACTGTGCACCTGTAGAAGTTAGGGAGAGTCCTCCTTGACAGACCGACTCTCCGTAATCTTCTCAGGAAGTAGAGGCGCTGATGAGCTTTCTTAATAATTGCATCCGTGTTCTCGGACCAGGAGAGATCTTCAGAGATGTGCACGCCCAGGAATTTGAAGCTCTTGACCCTTTCAACCATCGACCCGTTGACACAAACAGGACTGTGGGTCCCCATCCTACTCCTTCCAAAGTCCACAATCAGTTCCTTGGTTTTGCTGGTGTTGAGGGCCAGGTTGTTGTGCTGGCACCATATGGGCAGTTGCTCGATCACTGAAATATGAAACACATCTTACTTCGATGAGCTGAAATTAAAGCATATAATTAGTTAGTTACCCAATTGTAGCTAATTACATAATTCAATTACTAGTTCGAAACATCTATCCATTTCTTAAGAAAATATTGACATTTTTTTAAAAGCCTAAGTGTCCAAATAACATTCACACAAGAATTCATAGAAACATAGAAACATAGACAATAGGTGCAGGAGTAGGCCATTCGGCCCTTCCAGCCTGCACCGCCATTCAATATGATCATGGCTGATCATCCAACTCAGTATCCCGTACCTGCCTTCTCTCCATACCCTCTGATCCCCTTAGCCACAAGGGCCACATCTAACTCCCTCTTAAATATAGCCAATTAACTGGCCTCAACTACCCTCTGTGGAAGAGAGTTCCAGAGACCCACCACTCTCTGTGTGAAAAAAGTCCTTCTCATCTCGGTCCTAAATGATTTCCCCCTTATCCTTAAGCCGTGACCCCTTGTCCTGGACCTCCCCAACATCGGGAACAATCTTCCTGCATCTAGCCTGTCCAACCCCTTAAGAATTTTGTAAGTTTCTATAAGATCCCCTCTCAATCTCCTAAATTCTAGAGAGTATAAACCGAGTCTATCCAGTCTTTAAGAGGGAGTTAGATGTGGTCCTTGTGGCTAAAGGGATCAGAGGGTATGGAGAGAAGGCAGGTATGGGATACTGAGTTGGATGATCAGCCATGATCATATTGAATGGCGGTGCAGGCTTGAAGGGCCGAATGGCCTACTCCTGCACCTATTGTCTATGTTTCTATTTTTCTATGGCCTTATTTCATAGCAAAAGGATTTGAGTATAGGAGCAGGGAGGTTCTACTGCAGTTGTACAGGGTCTTGGTGAGGCCACACCTGGAGTATTGCGTACAGTTTTGGTCTCCTAATCTGAGGAAGGGCATTATTCCCATAGAGGGAGTGCAGAGCAGGTTCACCAGACTGATTCCAGGGATGTCAGGTCTGTCTTATGAAGAAAGACTGGATAGACTCGGCTGATACTCACTGGAATTTAGAAGATTGAGGGGGGATCTTATTGAAACGTACAAAATTCTTAAGGGGTTGGACAGGCTAGATGCAGGAAGATTGTTCCCGATGTTGGGGAAGTCCAGGACAAGGGGTCACACAGTTTAAGGATAAGGGGGAAATCATTTAGGACCGAGATGAGAAGGACATTTTTCACACAGAGAGTGGTGAGTCTGTGGAACTCTCTGCCACAGAAGGTAGTTGAGGCCAGTTTGTTGGCTATATTTAAGAGGGAGTTAGATGTGGCCCTTGTGGCTAAAGGGATCAGAGGGTATGGAGAGAAGGCAGGTACGGGATACTGAGTTGGATGATCAGCCATGATCACATTGAATGGCGGTGCAGGCTCGAAGGGCCGAATGGCCTACTCCTGCACCTATTGTCTATGTTTCTATGTTTCTAAGTATAACTTTTGAATTTAGCCAGAGCCCTTTCGCCAACCTTGAAGAACACGGAACTGCAGATAGACACAAAATGCTGGAGTAACTCAGCGGGACAGGCAGCATTTCTGGAGAGGAGGAATGGGTGACGTTTCGGGTTGAGACCCTTGTTCGAGACAGTGATGCTGGTTTGCAGGAAGATACACAAAGTGCTGGAGTAACTCAGCGGGCCTTAAAATAATTCAGGACTCTTTGCACTGCTAAGGAATAGATGATGTGTTTTGTTTATTCAGCCTTTGATGAGTGAAATAGACAATAGACAGTAGGTGCAGGAGTAGGCCATTCGGCCCTTCAAGCCAGCACCGCCATTCAATAGACAATAGACACTAGGTGCAGGAGTAGGCCATTCGGCCCT
>CAUPSL010000287.1:42500-105000 GCA_963514005.1 Raja brachyura
TCAAAAGTTAAATTGAATAGAATCCACCCACAGATCTCCTCTATCTGTGATAAGTGTCAGTATCCAGAGGCTAATTTAACACATACTTTTGCAAATTGTATAAAAATTAAGAATTTCTGGACTGAGATTTTTAGAATAACTTCTGAAGTTATTAATATTAAATTGGATCTTGACTCAAAATTAATAATACTTGGAATATCAGAACAAAGTCTCATACTTACAACAAGTCAAAGAAATTTCCTAGATTACAGTATAATAATTGGGAAGAAATTAATATTAAAATTTTGGAAAGACCCTATATCCCCTACAATTAAAATGTGGATTACGGAAATGTCGGAGACCCTACACTTGCCCTAATGGACAAACAAGAACTTTGTGTTAGAATATCGTCTTCTTTCATTGATTACTTAAAAGGGTAGACTTGTTCCCGGAAGTGGCGGCGCTGCCTGGCAGCTGCGGCTTGCCTGCAGTCCGTCTGTTTTTTTCTTTTTTTTGTTTGTTTTTGTTTATGTCTGTTTAGTTTATGTTAGTTTAGTTAGTTTATTAGATTGTATGGGGGGGGGGGGGGGGTGGGAGAAACAGGGCTTAGTCCCTTCCTTCGGGGGGGATACAACCTTTTCTTGTTGTATCCCCCTGTCTCCGTCTGCGCTGAGGCCCTAATGGCGGAGCTGACGGCCTCGGGCGGCGTTCGCTGCAGCGGCGGTGGCTCGACTGACCTGGCCTGGCGGCGGCGGCCCGACTTGGAGCTGTGGCGGACCGGCCTGGAGCGGCGGACCGGCCTGGAGCGGCGGCGGACCGGCCTGGAGCGGCGGCGGACCGGCCTGGAGCGGCGTCCCGGCCTGGAGCGGCGGCGGCATTCCGGCGTTCCGGTGGCAGCAGCGGTACCAACACCCGGCAGGGACAATACACCAGAGGCCTGGATCGCCTCAGCGCAGGGGGAGTACAAGGAGGGAAGGAGACAAAAGACTAAAGACTTTTGCCTTTCACCACAGTGAGGAGGTGTTTGCTGAACTCACTGTGGTGGATGTTAAATTTGTGTGTTTTTGTTATTTTTAAGTTATTTTGAATTTTTGTATGACTGCAGGCAACGAAATTTCGTTCAGACCGGAAGGACGTATTAATGGTAAATTATTCCGTTCTTAATGATTTCTTTTTGACTTAAATTTTATTTTTCTCTCTGTTTCTCTCTCTTTAATAAAAAATTTATTACAGACAAAATGATTCATTTGATAATATTAATAATGTACGATTGTTGCACACGAAATATTACTATCATAATATGTGTTTGCTAATGTACTGCTTACCTATAATAATAAAAAATATATATATTAAAAATATTTTAAAAAGGAGGCTACAGATTTTCGGTTATTGAGTCGAGCCGCTACTCTTGGAAATAAAAGCTGTTCTTTAAGTCTGGCTGTGGCAGCTTTGACAGTCCGGAGTCGCCTTCCAGAGGGAAGTGATTCAAAGAGTTTGTGGCCAGGGTGAGAGGGGTCAGAGATGATCTTGCCCGCTCGCTTCCTGGCCCTTGGAGTGTACAGTTCATCAATGGACGGAAGGTTGCAGCCAATAACCTTCTCAGCTGATCGGACGATTCGCTGCAGCCTCCGGGTGTCGTGCTTGGTGGCTGAGCCAAACCAGACCATGATGGAGAAGGTGAGGCCAGACTCTACGATGGCCGTGTGGAATTGGACCATCATTGCCTGTGGCAGATTGTGTTTCCTCAGCTGCTGCAGGAAGTACATCCTCTGTTGTGGCATTTTTGACTGTGGAGTCGATGGTAGCCCCCCATTTAAGGTGATGGATCTCAGGAACTTAGAAGACTCCACAGATGTGACTGTGGTCTTGTTGATGGTGAGCGGGGTGAGGGAGGTATGTTACAAAACTTACCTTGAGCAGCGCTGCAGTTCTGCCGCTCCCCGTGTGCGTGACTTTGGCGCCTTTCAGAGGGGGACGGGTTTAAAGTGCCGTTTTTCCACAGACTGGGAAAATCGATCCATGTCGGGCGATTTTGTTGCGGAAGAAAAATCGCTCCGACATTTCATGAATGAAGGTATTTTTAAATTACGCTAGATTATTTATTAACTAGAGTAATTAAAAAATCACCTTCAAAAGCCGTGAGCGCCGACAACCGGAAGGATTTTGCGTAGGGGAGAAAAAAAGGTAAATAGTTTATTTTTATATTAAAAGTTGGTTTTTCTGGAGGCTTTAATAATATTTTCATGTTGCGAAATGGGGTCCAAAAAAAATGTATGAACAAACAGTATTTTTCCTCCCGACTTCACCGCTAACCGCAACGTTCCAATCCACCGCATTCCACTAAAACCCACTCGCTAGTTGATTTAAATGGCCATTAATTTACAGGCATTAAACACTAAATTCCTTCCATTTGGCCCAGAAATTCATGAAAATGAGATTTAAAAATTATGTTATATTGTGGATTATTGTGTGAATGTTATTTGGACACTTAGGCAATTTAAAAAAAGTTTATCTTTTCTTAAGAAATGGATAGATGTTTAGATCTACTCATTGAATTTTGGAATTAGCTACAATTAGATAACTAACTAATTATATGCTTTAATTTCAGGTCATCCAAGTAAGATTGTTTCATATTTGTTTCAGAATGCTTCAATCTATAATAACTGAAAATTTCATTGAGTTCTCTTAATTTTTAAGAAAGTTATGGGCTTTTAACTTTTCCAGATCACAGCTTTTGAGTTAAGTCAATGGAAAGGCAATGGGGAACAAGATGCTAATTTCCGAGTGTGAAAATGGCCATAACTTTCTTAATACTGAAGATATGAAAGTGAATTAGGTGTCAAATTAAACTTCTTTTTATGCTTTATCTGGTGGGATAAATTGCAGACTTGATTTTGTAACATTGCTAGGTGAGGGGATGGGGAGCTCTCCTAAAGTCTACAATCAATTCCACTGTCTTAAGAGCGCTGAGCTCCAGGTTGTTTGGAGAAGGTGAGGACAGACCCTACGATGGCCGTGTAGAATTGGACCATCACTGCCGGTGGCAGATGATGCCAAACTATCCCTGGAATTAGCGCCCACGATGTGGACTTTACTGGAGGAGGTGTGAGAACGGAGAACACAAAATAGCGTTGTGGTTGGCGAGGAGGAGGAGGAGGAGGAGGAGGAGGAGGAGGAGGAGGGCACTTTTAGACCATAAATGCATCACCTCAAAGCGGTCAGTGTTAAATTCCATTTGCGTCTTTGCTGCCCAACTAATCAGGTCATCTTAACCTTTCTGCTATCCGAGATGCTCCCCATCATCGAAGCTTTCAACCATGAATCCCTAAACACCAAACGCACACGTCATTAAGGGGTACACAAAAAGCTGGAGAAACTCAGCGGGTACAGCAGCAGCATCTAAGGAGCGAAGGAGATCGGCGACGTTTCGGGTCGAGACCCTTCTTCAGACTGGTCAGGGATCAGGGAAACGAGAGATATAGACGGTGATGTGGAGAGATAAAGAACAATGAATGAAAGATATGCAAAAAAGTATCGATGATCAAGGAAGCAGGCCATTGTAAGCTGTTTGTGGTGTGAAAATGAGACTTGGGTGGGGGAGAGATAGAGAGAGAGAGAGGGAATGCCAGGGCCCAAGGGCTGAGGGAGAGGTGGGAAGGGGAGGAGGCAGAATTGACAGGTTAACAGAATTGAGAAAATTCAATGTTTAAGCCCAGAGGATGCAGACTCCCCAAGCGGAATATGAGGTGCTGTTCCTCCAACTTGCGGTGTTGCTCACTCTGGCCGTGGAGGAGGCCCAGGACCGAGAGGTCGGATACGGAATTGGAGGGGGAGTTGAAGTGCTGAGCCACCGGGAGGTCGGGTTGGTTATTGCGGACCGAGCGGAGGTGTTCGGCGAAACGATCGCCCAGCCTCCGCTTGGTCTCACCGATGTAGATCAGCTGGCATCTGGAGCAACGGATGCAGTAGATGAGGTTGCAGGAGGTGCAGGTGAACCTCTGTCGGACCTGGAAGGACTGCTTGGGTCCCTGAAAGGAGTGGAGGGGGGAGGTGAAGGGACAAGTGTAGCATCTCTTGCGGTTGCAAGGGGAAGTGTCCGGGGAAGGGGTGGAGCGGGAGGGAAGGGAAGAATTGACAAGGGACATTAAGTTGTCACCAAGGAATCGGGACCCTTCGGCCCATCGTATCCCTACTAACCTTCATTCCCATCTCCATCCCATTCCTGCACAGACCTTTCTGTCCAGTTGTGTACAGAGCCCTAGTGAGACCACACCTGGAGTATTGTGTGCAGTTTTGGTCCCCTAATTTGAGGAAGGACATTCTTGCTATTGAGGGAGTGCAGCGTAGGTTTACAGGGTTAATTCCCGGGATGGCGGGACTGTCATATGCTGAGAGAATGGAGCCGCTGGGCTTGTACACTCGGGAATTTAGAAGGATGAGAGGGCATCTCATAGAAATTAGGTGCAGGAGTAGGCCATTCGGCCCTTCGAGCCTGCACCGTCATTCAATATGATCATGGCTGATCATCCAACTCAGTATCCCGTACCTGCCTTCTCTCCATACCCCCTGATCCTTTTAGCCACAAGGGCCACATCTAACTCCCTCTTAAATATAGCCAATGAACTGGCCTCAACTACCCTGTTAAAGAAGGAACTGCTGGAGAATCGAGGGTTACACAAAAAGCTGGAGAAACTCAGCGGGTGCAGCAGCATCTAAGGAGCGAAGGAGATAGGAGACGTTTCGGGCCGAGAGGGTCTCACACACAGAGGGCCACGGAGCCACACACATAGAGGGCCACGGAGGCACCTACAGAGAGGGTCACGGAGGCATGACGTCGGGGCGGTGTGTAATGCGTCGAGGCGACTGCGAGCCGACAAGCCGTTGCCGCGCGGAATTTTTGAACACGGTCAGTTTTTCGGAGCCCCGCGCGATGTCGGGACGAACTCCGCACAATTCCGCACGGCTCCGGCGATCGAAGTGGGACCGGCCCCGCGACGCCGGACGGCTCAAGCGACCACGTTAGGTCGCGCTCACCGCATGGAGTTGCACGCTGGTGGGACGGGGAGGCCCTTTACTCACTAAAAATTAAATAAAGGGCAGCCATACTCGATGGTGCCTCCTACTGAGGAGTGGGAGACCATCAACACTGACCTCATAGAAACATAGAAACACAGACAATAGGGGCAGGAGGAGGCCATTCGGCCCTTCCAGCCAGCACCGCCATTCATTGTGATCATGGCTGATCGTCCCCAATCAATAACCCGTGCCTGCCTTCTCCCCATATCCCTTGACTCCACCAGCCCCTAGAGCTCTATCTAACTCTCTCTTAAATCCATCCAGTGATTTGGCCTCCACTGCCCTCTGTGGCAGGGAATTGCACAAATTCACAACACCCTGGGTGAAAATGTTTTTTCTCACCTCAGTCTTAAATGGCCTCCCCTTTATTCTAAGACTGTGGCCCCTGGTTCTGGACTCGCCCAACATTGGGAACATTTTTCCTGCATCTAGCTTGTCCAGTCCTTTTATAATTTTATATGTTTCTATAAGATCCCCCCCCTCATCCTTCTAAACTCCAGTGAATACAAGCCTAGTCTTTTCAATCTTTCCTCATATGACAGTCCCGCCATCCCAGGGATCAATCTGGTGAACCTACGCTGCACTGCCTCAATCACAAGGATGTCCTTCCTCAAATTAGGAGACCAGAACTGGACACAATACTCCAGATGTGGTCTCACCAGAGCCCTGCACATCTGTTTCTATAAGATCTCCCCCTCATCCTTCTAAACTCCAGTGAATACAAGCCTAGTCTTTTCAATCTTTCCTCGTATGACAAGGGGTCACAGCTTAAGGATAAGGGGGAAATCCTTTAGGACCGAGATGAGAAGGCCTTTTTTCACACAGAGAGTGGTGGGTCTCTGGAACTCTCTGCCACAGAGGGTAGTTGAGGCCAGTTCATTGGCTATATTTAAGAGGGAGTTAGATGTGGCCCTTGTGGCTAAGGGGATCAGGGGTTATGGAGAGAAGGCAGGTACGGGATACTGAGTTGGATGATCAGCCATGATCATATTGAATGGTGGTGCTGGCTCGAAAGGGCCGAATGGCCTACTCCTGCACCTAATTTCTATGTTTCTATGACAGTCCCGCCATCCCAGGGACTCGTCCGTCCTCTGGAAGGATTAAAGGGGTGAGCGGAAGGAAAACTGGGGAAGATTGGAGACACCATATACAACCAATGGGACGGAGATGTTTGGGGTGAAGGTCATATCAGGGCTGCCACGTGGCCATCTAGATGCCAACCATACAACACTAACCCAGGGCTGATCACCCTGCAGTGGGCCTGCCTCGACTGAGGATGCCTTGTGATAAAAGTCCAAACCACCCAGTGACGTTGAGGTAGACAACTGAAGAGGTGTCTGATTGCTCGCAAAATTCACCTTGTGGCCATCCCCAAGAATACCAAATGTCAATTGCAGTGGAAAACCCTTAAGGGCCTGTCCCACCAGCTTGCAACTCCATGCGATGAACGCGATCAAACTAGAAGTGGGGGCCGCGCGGAGGTCGGGTGATCCCCTGTACAGGGCCGTTCCCACCAGCATGCGCCTGCATGCGGCAAGCGCGACCAAACCGGCAGCGAGGGCCGCGCGGAGGTCGGGTGAGTGGCGCAACGCGGCGCAAAGTGAGGCGAACTTGGAGCGAAGTCTTAAAGGTAAGTTCGCCAGGACAGAGAGGGGCACACAGAGAGGGGCACAGAGGCACACACACACACAGAGGGCCACGGAGCCACACACACAGAGGGTCACGGAGGCAGCTACAGAGAGGGTCACGGAGGCACGATGTCGGGGCGGTGTCTAATGCGTCGAGGCGACTGCGAGCCGACAAGCCGTTGCCGCGCGGGAATTTTTGAACATGGTCAGTTTTTCGGAGCCCCGCGCGATGTCGGGACGAACTCCACACAATTCCGCACGGCTCCGGCGATCGAAGTGGGACCGGCCCCGCGACCACGTTAGGTCGCGCTCAAGCGACCACGTTAGGTCGCGCTCATCGCGTGGAGTCGCACGCCGGTGGGACGAGGAGGCCCTTTAGGGACTGTAACATCCAGTCCTGCTAATCAATCAGTAAGATCTGATGGCTCCCTTGTGCGGTTACAAGATCCTCCTTGACGTCTACAAAGCCCTTAACGGGCTTGCCTCCACCTACATCAAAAGTCTTCTCACCCACCGCACCACCTCCAGGTCCCTCAGATCAGCCGACTTGGGGTTGCTGAACATCCCGCGGTCTAGGCATAAGCTCAGGGACGACCAACCTTTGCGTTTGCAGCTCCTAGACCACGGAACAGCATCCCTCTTCCCATCAGAACTCCCATCCCCTCCAGCGACTCCTTTATGTCGAGACTAAAAACTCATCTCTACTCCCAAGCCTTTCTTGATGTCCTCTGAGCGAGGGCTATATGTATGTAGTTTGAGTATTTGGGTATAGGAGCAGGGAGGTTCTACTGCAGTTGTACAGGGTCTTGGTGAGACCACACCTGGAGTATTGCGTACAGTCCTGGTCTCCAAATCTGAGGAAGGACATCATTGCCATAGAGGGAGTGCAGCGAAGGTTCACCAGACTGATTCCTGGGATGTCATGACTGTCTTATGAACAAAGACTGCATAGACTCGGTTTATACTCTCTAGAATTTAGGAGATTGAGAGGGGATCTTATAGAAACTTACAAAATTCTTAAGGGTTACACAAAAGAAGGTCTGAAGAAGGGTCTCGACCCGAAACGTCGCCTATCTCCTTCGCCCCTTAGATGCTGCTGCTCCCGCTGAGTTTCTCCAGCTTTGTGTGTAACCCTCGATTCTCCAGCATCTGCAGTTCCTCCTTTAACAAAATTCTTAAGGGGTTGGACAGGCTAGATGCAGGAAGATTGTTCCCGATGTTGGGGAGGTCCAGAACAAGGGGTCACAGTCTAAGGATAAGGGGGAAATCCTTTAGGACCGAGATGAGAAGGACTTTTTTCACACAGAGAGTGGTGGGTCTCTGGAACTCTCTGCCACAGAGGGTAGTTGAGGCCAGTTCATTGGCTATATTTAAGAGAGAGTTAGATGTGGCCCTTGTGGGATCAGGGGGTATGGAGAGAAGGCAGGAACGGGATACTGAGTTGGATGATCAGCCATGATCATATTGAATGGCGGTGCATGCTCGAAGGGCCGAATGGCCTACTCCTGCACCTAATTTCTATGTTTCTTTGTTTCTATGTAGTGATGTGTGTATTTAATCTATGAACCACTGTTGTATAACGTTAGTACCTCCACCACTTTGGCCAACGAGAGTTGTTTTTTAAACGTGTTATAGAAATAAAAGTGATGGACTTGACTCGATTAAAGATAGTCTGAGGGTCCCCAACAAGGTACATGCTAGCTCAAGACTGCCGTCTAGTGGTTGGTAAGATCATTTGCCTGATAACAGGTGGGAAGAAACTGTCCCCTAATCTTGAGGCGGGCGTTTTGACACTTCTGAATCTCTTGCCTGAAGGGAGAGGGGAGAACGAATGACCAGGGTGGGACAGGTGCTTGGTCATGCTGGTGGCCTTGCCGAGGCAGCGCAAAGTGTAGATGGAGGTGACACTTGAGGAAGGACATTCTTGCTATTGAGTACCAATGTACCCCGTTCCTGCCTTCCCCCCGTATCCCCTGACTCCGCTATCTTCAAGAGCCCTATCTAGCTCTCTCTTGAAAGCATCCAGAGAACCGGCCTCCACCGCCCTCTGAGGAAGGACATTCTTGCTATTAGAAACATAGAAAAATAGGTGCAGGAGTAGGCCATTCGGCCCTTCGAGCCTGCACCGCCATTCAATGTGATCATGGCTGATCATCCAACTCAGTATCCCGTACCTGCCTTCTCTCCATACCCCCTGATCCCTTTAGCCACAAGGGCCACATCCAACTCCCTCTTAAATATAGCCAATGAACTGGCCTCAACTACCCTCTGTGGCAGAGAATTCCAGAGACTCACCACTCTCTGTGTAAAGAATGTTTTCCTCATCTCGGTCCTAAAGGAATTCCCCCTTATCCTTAGACTGTGACCCCTTGTTTGGACTCCCCCAACATCGAGAACAATCTTCCAGCATCTAGCTTGTCCAACCCCTTAAGAATTTTGTAAGTTTCTATAAGATCCCCCCTCAATCTTCTAAATTCCAGCGAGTACAAGCCGCGTCTATCCAATCTTTCCTCATATGAAAGTCCTGACATCCCAGGAATCAGTCTGGTGAATCTTCTCTGTACCCCCTCTATGGCAAGGATGTCTTTCCTCAGATTTGGAGACCATATTGAGGGAGTGCAGCGTAGGTTCACCAGGTTAATTCCCGGGATGGCGGGACTGTCATATGCTGAGAGAATGGAATGGCTGGGCTTGTACACTCTGGAGTTTAGAAGGATGAGAGGGGAATCTCATTGAAACATAAGATTGTTAAGGGCTTGGACACGCTAGAGGCAGGAAACATTTTCCCGATGTTGGGGGAGCCCAGAACCAGGGGCCATTCTGCATCCTCTGGGCTTAAACATTGAATTTTCTCAATTCTGTTAACCCTTGCTGCCTCCTCCCCTTCCCACTGCTCCCTCAGCCCTCGGGTCCTGGCATTCCCTCTCTCTCTATCTCTCCCCCACCCAAGTCGCACTAGCTTCTCATTTTCACACTACAAACAGCTTACAACGGCCTGTTTCCTTCCCAAGGAGTCCTTCCAGGTCCGACAGAGGTTCACCTGCACCTCCTCCAACCTCATCTACTGCATCCGTTGCTCCAGATGCCAGCTGATCTACATCGGTGAGACCAAGCGGAGGCTGGGCGATCGTTTCGCCGAACACCTCCGCTCGGTCCGCAATAACCAACCCGACCTCCCGGTGGCTCAGCACTTCAACTCCCCCTCCCACTCCGTATCCGACCTCTTGGTCCTGGGCCTCCTCCACGGCCAGAGTGAGCAACACCGCAAGTTGGAGGAACAGCACCTCATATTCCGCTTGGGGAGTCTGCATCCTCTAGGCTTAAACATTGAATTTTCTCAATTCTGTTAACCCTGGCTGCCTCCTCCCCTTCCCACCTCTCCCTCAGCCCTCGGGCCCTGGCATTCCCTCTCTCTCTATCTCTCCCCCACCCAAGTCTCATTTTCACACTACAAACAGCTTACAATGGCCTGCTTCCTTTATCATCGATACTTTTTTGCATATCTTTCATTCATTGTTCTTTATCTCTCCACATCACCGTCCATATCTCTCGTTTCCCTGATCCCTGACCAGTCTGAAGAAGGGTCTCGACCCGAAACGTCGCCTATCTCCTTCGCTCCTTAGATGCTGCTGCACCCGCTGAGTTTCTCCAGCCTTTTGTGCAGTCACAGTTTAAGAATAAGGGTAAGCCATTTAGAACAGAGATGAGGAAAAACTTTTTCTCACAGAGAGTTGTGAGTCTGTGGAATTCTCTGCCGCAGAGGGCGGTGGAGGCCGGTTCTCTGGATACTTTCAAGACAGATTTAGATGGAGCTCTTATGGAGAGCGGAGTTAAGGGATATGGAGAGAAAAACGATAACACACAGAGAGTTGTGGATTTGAGGAATTCCCTGCCTCAGCGGCCAGTTCTTTCAAGAGAGAGCTAGATAGGGCTCTTAAATATAGTGGAGTCAGGGGATATGGGGAGAAGGCAGGAACGGGGTACTGATTGGGGATGATCAGCCGTGATCACAGTGAATGGCGGTGCTGGCTCGAAGGGCCGAATGGCCTACTCCTGCACCTATTGTCTATTGAGTCAATGGAAGGGAGGCTGGTTTCCTGGACACTGGTGAGACCAGTGAGACCACACCTGGAGTATTGCGTACAGTTCTGGTCTCCAAATCTGAGGAAGGACATTACTGCCATAGAGGGAGTGCAGAGAAGGTTCACCAGACTGATTCCTGGGATGTCAGGACTGTCTTATGAACAAAGACTGGATAGGGGGGTTACACAAAAAGCTGGAGAAACTCAGCGGGTGCAGCAGCATCTAAGGAGCGAAGGAGATAGGCGACGTTTCGGGTCGAGACCCTTCTTCAGACTGGTCAGGGATAGACTCGGTTTATACTCTCTAGAATTTAGGAGATTGAGAGCGGATCTTATAGAAACTTAAAAAATTCTTAAGGGGTTCGACAGGCTAGATGCAGGAAGATTGTTCCCGATGTTGGGGAGGTCCAGGACAAGGGGTCACAGCTTAAGGATAAGGGGGAAATCCTTTAGGACCGAGATGAGAAGGACTTTTTTCACACAGAGAGTGGTGGGTCTCTGGAACTCTCTGCCATAGAGGGTAGTTGAGGCCAGTTCATTGGCTATATTTAAGAGGGAGTTAGATGTGGCCCTTGTGGCTAAAGGGGATCAGAGGGTATGGAGAGAAGGCAGGTACGGGATACTGAATTGGATGATCAGCCATGATCATATTGAATGGCGGTGCAGGCTGGAAGGGCCGAATGGCCTCCTCCTGCACCTAATTTCTATGTTTCTATGTTTCTAAGTTCATTGGCTATATTTAAGAGGGAGTTAGATGTGGCCCTTGTGGCAAAAGGGATCAGGGGGTATGGAAAGAAGGCAGGTATGGGATACTGAGTTGGATGATCAGCCATGATCATATTGAATGGCGGTGCAGGCTGGAAGGGCCGAATGGCCTACTCCTGCACCTATTGTCTATGTTTGTATGTCAACGTGAAGAGACTGACTGGGTCGACCAAGATGCAGCACAGAATGCCCCAGGATATCCTTTGGCCCTGTGGCTATCTGAACTGTACAAGTGCCCCCACTTCTGTCTGTTGTGGTGTTCATCCACCCCCCCCCCCCCCTCCCCACCTCCTCCT
The DNA here is from genome assembly GCA_963514005.1 of Raja brachyura. Next base: position 54,327 of record CAUPSL010000287.1, read on the forward strand.
CGCCCCAACTTCCCCAATCTTTACACATCCCCGAGCCTGGAGTTTCCACTCGACACTTTAATGTCATGTCTGATGCATTGTGTTGTGTATTATGACTGTTGGGAGACCAACTTCCCTCCTGGGAGAAGTAAGGTTCCATCGCATCGTACCGTATCACATCATGGTGGTCTGAGCTGCGTCCACACACAGGTCACCTGCATATTCCTGGGCTACACAAAAAGCTGGAGAAACTCAGCGGGTGCAGCAGCATCTAAGGGGCGAAGGAGTTAGGCGACGTTTCGGGTCGAGACCCTTCTTCAGACTGGTCAGGGATCAGGGAAACGAGAGATATAAATAGTGATGTGGAGAGATAAGGAACAATGAGTGAAAGATATGCAAAAAAGTATCGATGATAAAAGGAAACAGGCCATTGTAGAAACATAGAAACATAGAAAAATAGGTGCAGGAGTAGGCCATTCGGCCCTTCGAGCCTGCACCGCCATTCAGTTTGATCATGGCTGATCATCCAACTCAGTATCCCGTACCTGCCTTCTCTCCATACCCCCTGATCCCCTTAGCCACAAGGGCCACATCTAACTCCCTCTTAAATATAGCCAATGAACTGGCCTCAACTACCCTCTGTGGCAGAGAATTCCAGAGACCCACCACTCTCTGTGTGAAAAAAGTCCTTCTCATCTCGGTCCTAAAGGATTTCTCCCTTATCCTTAAGCTGTGACCCCTTGTCCTGGACCTCCCCAATTGTAAGCTGTTTGTAGTGTGAAAATGAGAAGCTAGTGCGACTTTGGTGGGGGAGAGATAGTGAGAGAAGGAATGCCAGGGCCCGAGGTCTGAGGGAGAGGTGGGAAGGGGAGGAGGCAGCCAGGGTTAACAGAATTGAGAACATTCAATGTTCAAGCCCAGAGGATGCAGACTCCCCAAGCGGAATGTGAGGTGCTGTTCCTCCAACTTGCGGTGTTGCTCACTCTGGCCATGGAGGAGGCCCAGGACCGAGAGGTCGGATACGGAATGGGAGGGGGAGTTGAAGTGCTGAGCCCCCGGGAGGTTGGGTTCCCTGGATGGCGGGACTGTCATATGCTGAGAGAATGGAGCGGCTGGGCTTGTACACTCTGGAGTTTAGAAGGATGAGAGGGGATGTCATTGAAACATATAAGATCATTAAGGGTTTGGACACGCTAGACGCAGGAAACATGGTTCCCAATATAACCATATAACAATTACAGCACGGAAACAGGCCATGTTGGGGGAGTCCAGAACCAATGGCCACACACAGTTTAAGAATAAGGGGTAAGCCATTTAGAACGGAACCAGACTGATTCCTGGGATGGCGGGACTGTCATACGCTGAGAGAATGGAGCGGCTGGGCTTGTACACTCTGGGGTTTAGAAGGATGAGAGGGGATCTCATTGAAAGAATATTAAGGGTTTGGACAAGCTAGAGGCAGGAAACATGTTCCCGATGTTGGGGGAGTCCAGAACCAGGGGCCACACACACAGTTTAAGAATAAGGGGTCGGCCATTTAGAACGGAGACGAGGAAACACTTTTTCTCACAGAGAGTGGTGAGTCTGTGGAATTCTCTGCCTCAGAGGGCGGTGGAGGCCTGTTCTCTGGATGCTTTCAAGAGAGAGCTAGATAGGGCTCTTAAAGATAGCGGAGTCAGGGGATATGGGGAGAAGGCAGGAACGGGGTACTGATTGGGGATGATCAGCCATGATCACATTGAATGGCGGTGCTGGCTCGATGGGCTGAATGGCCTACTCCTGCACCTATTTTCTATTGAATGGCTGTGCTGGCTCGAAGGGCCGAATGGCCTACTCCTGCACCTATTGTCTATTGATAGGTGAGGGTTCAGTTTGGGACCCTTCCCAAACGTCACCTGTCCATGTTCTCCACAGATGCTGCCTGACCCGCTGAGTTACTCCAGCACTCTGTGAAACGTCACCTATCCATGTTCTCCACAGATGCTGCCTGACCCGCTGAGTTACTCCAGCACTCTGTGAAACGTCACCAATCCATGTTCTCCACAGATGCTGCCTGACCCGCTGAGTTACTCCAGCACTCTGTGTCTATCTTTCGTATAAACCAGCCTTCTGCAGTTCTTTGTTTAAGAAGGAACTGCAGATGCTGGAAGATCGAAGGTCGACAAAAGTGCTGGAGAAACTCAGCGGGTGCAGCAGCATCTAAGGAGCGAAGGAGATAGGTGACGTTTCGGGTCGAAACATAGAAACATAGAAATTTGGTGCAGGAGTAGGCCATTCGGCCCTTCGAGCCTGCACCGCCATTCAATATGATCATGGCTGATCATCCAACTCAGTATCCTGTACCTGCCTTCTCTCCATACCCTCTGATCCCCTTAGCCACAAGGGCCACATCTAACTCCCTCTTAAATATAGCCAATGAACTGGCCTCAACTACCCTCTGTGGCAGAGAGTTCCAGAGACCCACCACTCTCTGTGTGAAAAAAGTCCTTCTCATCTCGGTCCTAAAGGATTTCCCCCTTATCCTTAAGCTGTGACCCCTTGTCCTGGACCTCCCCAACATCGGGAACAATCTTCCTGCATCTAGCCTGTCCAACCCCTTAAGAATTTTGTAAGTTTCTATAAGATTGCCTCTCAATCTCCTAAATTCTAGAGAGTATAAACCGAGTCTATCCAGTCTTTGTTCATAAGACAGTCCTGACATCCCAGGTATGAAGAAGGGTCTCGACCCGAAACGTCGCCTATCTCCTTCGCTCCTTAGATGCTGCTGCACCCGCTGAGTTTCTCCAGCTTTTTGTGCAACCCAGGAATCAGTCTGGTGAACCTTCTCTGTACCCCCTCTATGGCAATAATGTCCTTCCTCAGATTTGGAGACCAGAACTGTATGCAATACTCCAGGTGTGGTCTCACCAAGACCCTGTACAACTGCAGTAGAACCTCCCTTCTTCAGACTGGGTGAGACTGACATTGTGGGCTTGAGGGGCCTGTTTAACGTGCTGCACCGTTCTACGTTATTTAGTCAAACAACAAACAGGAAAAAACAATGTTCTGCACCCTTCCGCTCGCTGTGCATTGAAGTCGGCTTATTTGAGGCCTAGCTTAGATTTCTCGGCCTGTCGAAGGCAGAGAGATGAGGGCGAGCATAGGCGAGAAGCCAAGAGGTCCCGTTTGCAAACACTTGCGCGCTGACCTGAGATCCGACAGCCTGGTCAGGAAGGAAGTTCTGACCCGCTGAGTTACTCCAGCACTCTGTGAAACGTCACCTATCCATGTTCTCCACAGACGCTGCCTGACCCGCTGAGTTACTCCAGCACTCTGTGAAACGTCACCTATCCACGTTCTCCACAGACGCTGCCTGACCCGCTGAGTTACTCCAGCGCTCTGTGAAACGTCACCTATCCATGTTCTCCACAGAGGCTGCCTGACCCGCTGAGTTACTCCAGCACTCTGTGAAACGTCACCTATCCATGTTCTCCACAGAGGCTGCCTGACCCGCTGAGTTACTCCAGCACTGTGTGAAAGGTCACCTATCCATGTTCTCCACAGAGGCTGCCTGACCCGCTGAGTTACTCCAGCACTGTGTGAAAGGTCACCTATCCATGTTCTCCACAGATGCTGCCTGACCCGCTGAGTTACTCCAGCACTCTGTGAAACGTCACCTATCCATGTTCTCCACAGAGGCTGCCTGACCCGCTGAGTTACTCCAGCACTTCGTTCCAAGCTGTAGGTAGTTGATGGTTAGGATGGACTCGATGGGCCGAATGGCCTGTTTCCATTTGCAAACCCGACATCCATATCTGCTCCGTATCTCCGTATCTTTGAGCAGAGCTCTGCTTTGACTGATGCTGCGTCTGCATAATTGGGTAAAACTTTCCCCTGTATGAAAAATTTCATTCTCACTCATCCAAACCCTGGCCTACTTCACTGTGCATCAAAATAATTCCACGGTGGGCTAAAGATGGGACGGGTGTCTTGTTTCAACTTGAGTGTGTTTGGCATTGCAACCATTTGATTATTCATAATGTTTTCAGAATGAGATCTTATTTCCAGGATGTAACCATCTCTCTATGATTCCACTGCCATCCAACGCCCGAGCAGAACTGCCCCAATTACTTCCACACCCTAGTCCCTACAAAGTTCGCACCAGAATTGGGTGCAGACTTCCCCCAAGTCGAGCCATCATTTGCATGCATGAGTCAAGGGCCTTTAAATGTTCTATATATCATTAACCGGAGCAATGAAGTTCTTAAGGGCCTCCTCGTCCCACCAGCATGCAACTCCATGCAATGAGCGCGACCTAACGTGGTCGCTTGAGCCGTCCGGCGTCGCGGGGCCGGTCCCACTCCGATCGCCGGAGCCGTGCGGAGTTCGTCCCGACATCGCGCGGGGCTCCGAAAAACTGACCGCGTTCAAAAATTCCGCGCGGCAACGGCTTGTCGGCTCGCAGTCGCCTCGACGCATTACACACCGTCTCGACGTCGTGCCTCCGTGAACCTCTCTGTGTGTGGCTCCGTGGCCCTCTGTGTGTGTGTGTGCCTCTGTGCCCCTCTCTGTGTGCCCCTCTCTGTCCTGGTGAACTTACCTTTAAGACTTCGCTCCAAGTTCGCCTCACTTTGCGCCGCGTTGCGCCACTCACCCGACCTCCGCGCGGCCCCTGCTGCCGGTTTGGTCGCGCTTGCCGCATGCAAGCGCATGCTGGTGGGACAGGCCCTGTACAGGGGATCACCCGACCTCCGCGCGGCCCCCGCTTCTAGTTTGATCGCGCTCATCGCATAGAGTTGCATGCTTGTAGGACACGCCCTTTACTTGCTGCAGATGCTGGTTTAAACCGAAGATAGACACAAACATGCTGGAATAACTCAGCGGCACAGGCAGCATCTCTGGAGGGAAGGAATGGGCGACGTTTCGGGTCGAGACCATTTTTCAGTCTAAAGAAAGTTCTTGACCCGAAACGTCACCCATTCCTTCTCTTGTGAGATGCTGCCTGTCCCTGTTGAGTTACTCCAGGATTTTGTGTCTACTGTCTGAAGAAGGGTCTCGACCCAAAACGTCACCCATTCCTTCTCTCCAGAGATGCTGCCTGTCCCGCTGAGTTACTGCAGCTTTTTAGAAACATTGAAACATAGAAATTAGGTGCAGGAGTAGGCCATTCGGCCCTTCGAGCCTGCACCGCCATTCAATATGATCATGGCTGATCATCCAACTCAGTATCCCGTACCTGCCTTCTCTCCATACCCCCTGATCCCCTTTAGCCACAAGGGCCACATCTAACTCCCTCTTAAATATAGCCAATGAACTGGCCTCAACTACCCTCTGTGGCAGAGAGTTCCAGAGACCCACCACTCTCTGTGTGAAAAAAGTCCTTCTCATCTCGGTCCTAAAGGATTTCCCCCTTATCCTTAAGCTGTGACTCCTTGTCCTGGACCTCCCCAACATCGGGAACAATCTTCCTGCATCTAGCCTGTCCAACCCCTTAAGAATTTTGTAAGTTTCTATAAGATCCCCCCTCAATCTCCTAAATTTTAGAGAGTATAAACCGAGTCTATGCAGTCTTTGTTCATAAGACAGTCCTGACATCCCAGGAATCAGTCTGGTGAACCTTCTCTGTACTCCCTCTATGGCAATAATGTCCTTCCTCAGATTTGGAGACCAGAACTGTACGCAATACTCCAGGTGTGGCCTCACCAAGACCCTGTACAACTGCAGTAGAACCTCCCTGCTCCTATGCTCAAATCCTTTTGCTATGAAAGCTAACATACCATTCACTTCCTTCACTGCCTGCTGCACCTGCATGCCTACTTTCAATGACTGGTGTACCATGACACCCAGGTCGCGCTGCATCTCCCCTTTTCCTAATCGGCCACCATTTAGATAATAGTCTGTTTTCCTATTTTTGCCACCAAAGTGGATAACCTCACATTTATCCACATTATACTGCATCTGCCAAACATTTGCCCACTCACCCAGCCTATCCAAGTCACCTTGTGATGTTTCGGGTCAAGACCATTTTTCAGTCTGAAGAAAGTTCTTGACCCAAAACGTCACCCATTCCTTCTCTCCAGAGATGCTGCCTGTCCCACTGAGTTACTCCAGGATTTTGTGTCTATCTTCAGTCTGAAGAAGGGTCTCGACCCGAAACGTCGCCCATTCCTTCTCTCCAGAGATGCTGCCTGTCCCACTGAGTTACTCCAGCATTTTGTGTCTATCTTCAGTCTGAAGAAGGGTCTCGACCCGAAACGTCGCCCATTCCTTCTCTCCAGAGATGCTGCCTGTCCCGCTGAGTTACTCCAGCATTTTGTGTCTATCTTCAGTCTGAAGAAGGGTCTCGACCCGAAACGTCGCCCATTCCTTCTCTCCAGAGATGCTGCCTGGCCCGCTGAGTTACTCCAGTCCAGTAATTCCAATTGAAGATAGTCCGAGGGTCTCCAATGCGATAGATGGGAGGTCAAGACCGCTCTTTAGTGAGTGCTAGGATGGTTCAGTTGCCTAATAACGGCCGGGAAGAAACTGTCCCTGAATGTGGGGATATGGATTTTCACACTTCTCTACCTCTTGCCTGATGGGAAAGGAGGGAAGAGGGTGAGACTGAAGTGAGTCAGATTTGATGCAAGTCGGAATTGAGGCAGTGCAGCGTAGGTTCACCAGATTGATCCCTGGGATGGCGGGTCTGTCATATGAGGAAAGATTGAAAAGACTAAGCTTGTATTCAGTGGAGTTTAGAAGGATGAGGGGGGGGATCTTATAGAAACATATGGAATTATAAAACGACTGGACAAGCTGGATGCAGGAAAAATCAGGGGCCACACAGTCTTAGAATAAAGGGGAGGCCATTTAAGACTGAGAACCAGGGGGCCACACAGTCTTAGAATAAAGGGGAGGCCATTTAAGACAGAACCAGGGGCCACAGTCTTAGAATAAAGAGGAGGCCATTCAAGACTGAGGTGAGAAAAAACTATTTCACCCAGAGAGCTGTGAATTTGTGGAATTCCCTGCCACAGAGGGCAGTGGAGGCCAAGTCACTGGATGGATTTAAGAGAGAGTTAGATAGAGCTCTAGGGGCTGGTGGAGTCAAGGGATATGGGGAGAAGGCAGGCACGGGTTATTGATTGGGGATGATCACAATGAATGGCGGTGCTGGCTCGAATGGCCTGCACCTATTTTCTATGTTTCTATGTTTCCACCATTCCCATCCCCTCCCCAAAATGACTCACTGAGAGTATTGTGTAGGAAGGAACTGCAGATGCTGGTTTACAGTGAAAATAGACACAAAATGCTGGAGTAATTCAGTGGGACAGGCAGCAGCTCTGGAGAGAAGGAATGGGCGACGTTTCGGGCTGACGTGAAATGTCACCTATTCCTTCTCTCCGGAGATGCTGCCTGTCCCACTGAGTTATTCCAGCATTTTGTGTCTATCTTCACTGAGGGGAAGTGGTGTCCAACTTGTGTCCAGGGCACTTTCTGTGGTGCATGGACTTCTGGGTCGGCACGGCCGCCATTGTTTCGGATGTAAACTTGAATGATGGTACAGTGTTGTGGAAATTACAAACTGCCTTGGTTGCACTAGGCACTGAGCAGAGAATTGGATACACAACTCGTTTACACAATACAAAGACATACAGGTTTGTAGTTTGACAAAAATGCTGGAGAAACTCAGCGGGTGAGGCAGCATCTGTGGAGCGAAGGAAATAGGCGACGTTTCGGGCCGAAACCCTGATGTGAGGGTGGGTGGGAGCGGGAAGAAGAGAGGAAGAGGAGGAGACAGTGGGCAGTGGGAGAGCAGGGAAGGGGAGGGAGGAAGCAGGGACTACCTGAAAATTGGAGAAGTCAATGTTCATACCACTGGGGTGTAAACTGCCCAAGCGAAATATGAGGTGCTGTTCCTCCAATTTAATGTGGGCCTCACTCTGGCCATGGAGGAGGCCCAGGACAGAGAGGTCAGATTGGGAATGGGAGGGGGAGTTGAAGTGCTGAGCTACCGGGAGGTCGGGTTGGTTAATGCGGACCGAGCGGAGGTGTTTGGCGAAACGATCGCCCAGCCTCCGCTTGGTCTCACCGATATCGATCAGCTGGCATCTGGAGCAACGGATGCAGTAGATGAGGTTGGAGGAGGTGCACCTCACCTGGAAGGACTGCTTGGGTCCTTGGATGGAGTCAAGGGGGGAGGTGAAGGGACAAGTGTAGCATCTCTTGCGGTTGCAAGGGAAAGTGCCCGGGGAGGGGGTGGTTTGGGTGGGAAGGGACGAATTGACCAGGGAATAAGACTGAAGAAGGGTCTCGACCCGAAACGTCACCTATTCCTTCGCTCCACAGATGCTGCCTCGCCCGCTGAGTTCCTCCAGCATTTTTGTCCACCTTCCATTTTTCCAGCATCTGCAGTTCCTTCTAAAACTAATACTTTTGTAATCACTCCTTCACAAAGTATTAGGTGAACCACACAACTTTTATTAAAACAGATACAGAGAGAATAATGCATGTCCTTATACCATCTACGCATGGACAGTAGAGAGCTTGCTGACCGGTTGCATCGTGGCTTGGTTCAGCAACTTGACCTTCCAGGAGTGGACAAGACTGCAGAAAGTTGTGACCACTGCCCAGTCCATCATCGGCTCTGACCTCCCCACCATCGAGGGGATTTATCACAGTCACCGCCTCAAAAAGGCTGGCAGCATCATCAAGGACCCACACCATTTCATAGCAAAAGGATTTGAGTATAGGAGCAGGGAGGTTCTACTGCAGTTGTACAGGGTCTTGGTGAGACCACACCTGGAGTATTGCGTACAGTTCTGGTCTCCAAATCTGAGGAAGGACATTATTGCCATCGAGGGGGTGCAGAGAAGGTTAGACTGATTCCTGGGATGTCAGGACTGTCAGGATGAATGCCCCACTCCTACACTTGTTGTCTATTGTCTATTGTCTATTAATGGGCAGAATGGAATCTGAGGAAAGACATTATTGCCATAGAGGGAGTGCAGAGAAGGTTCACCAGACTGATTCCTGGGATGTCAGGACTGTCTTATGAACAAAGACTGCATAGACTCGGTTTATACTCTCTAGAATTTAGGAGATTGAGAGGGGATCTTATAGAAACTTACAAAATTCTTAAGGGGTTGTACAGGCTAGATGCAGGAAGATTGTTCCCGATGTTGGGGAGGTCCAGGACAAGGGGTCACAGCTTAAGGATAAGGGGGAATTCCTTTAAGACCTTTGAGATGAGAAGGACTTTTTTCACACAGAGAGTGGTGAGTCTCTGGAACTCTGCCACAGAGGGTAGTTGAGGCCAGTTCATTGGCTATATTTAAGAGGGAGTTAGATGTGGCCTTTGTGGCTAAAGGGATCAGAGGGTATGGAGAGAAGGCAGGTACGGGATACTGAGTTGGATGATCAGCCATGATCATATTGAATGGCGGTGCAGGCTCGAAGGGCCGAATGGCCCACTCCTGCACCTATTGTCTATTGTTTCCCGATAAAAGTGGTTTAACCTTGAGCGAGACCTTGTGCAAGGGGTTGGACAGGCTAGATGCAGGAAGATTGTTCCCGATGTTGGGGAAGTCCAGAACAAGGGGTCACAGCTTAAGGATAAGGGGGAAGTCTTTTAGGACCGAGATGAGAAAAACATTTTTCACACAGAGAGTGGTGAGTCTGTGGAATTCTCTGCCACAGAGGGTAGTTGAGGCCAGTTCGTTGGCTATATTTAAGAGGGAGTTAGATGTGGCCCTTGTGGCTAAGGGGATCAGAAGGTATGGAGAGAAGGCAGGTACGGGATACTGAGTTGGATGATCAGCCATGATCATATTGAATGGCGGTGCTGGCTTGAAGGGCCAAATGGCCTACTCCTCAACCTATTGTCTATGTGTCTATGTTCGATGATCACGTTGAATGGCGGTGCTGGCTCAAAGGGCCGAATGGCCTCCTCCTGCACCTATTTTTCTATGTTTCTATGTTTCTATGAGATGAGAAAAAACATTCTTTACACAGAGAGAAAGGGCCGAATGGCCTACTCCTGCACCTATTTTTCTATGTTTCTATGAGATGAGAAAAACATTTTTCACACAGAGAGTGGTGAATCTGTGGAACTCTCTGCCACAGAAGGTAGTTGAGGCCAATTCATTGGCTACATTTAAGGGGGAGTTAGATGTGGCCCTTGTGGCTAAGGGGATCAGAGGGTATGGAGAGAAGGCAGGTATGGGATACTGAGTTGGACGATCAGCCATGATCACATTGAATGGCGGTGCTGGCCCGAAGGGCCGAATGGCCTACTCCTGCACCTATTGTCTATTGCCTATTGTCTATTGTCCAGATCTACTAAGAACCGACCAAAGAGCCTCTCGATCCTCAGCACCGCAGATTAACTTGTTTCCAGCACTTGGCGTTGGCCCAAAACACGGACTCACTCTCTTTCGCACAGCTGACGTTCTCATCATGTTATGCTTTTGTTCAGAAAAGCCCACAGCACCCGGAGTTTTGGTTTCACTTAAGGGCTTTCTGAATTATTTTCCGGAGATGCAAAAGGCCATTGGGAACTGAAACTCCGCCAATCTGCATTTGGACACATCCACCGTTGCAGACAGTTTAGTCGATACTTCCCCGAAACGAAGGTGCAGAAACTGCTCCAAAATAAAAAAATTTCTATGTGGTGTGTGCCACCGTTGTGTGTCTCGGGCTGGAGAGCAGGTCTTTCACCCACAAAGAGTGCGCTCGTGATTATATCAAGCCAAGGTAACAGCTGCGCATTCGAAAGGCACACTGACATCAAGTGCTGCTGGAGGGCCATCAACTCGGTGAAAGACGTTCTCTGGTCTGCCCGAGCGTTGTTCACCGCCCAGCAGAGCGAGATGTCCGTCGGGGAATGTTGCCGACTGGCCCACTGCAGACTGCAGGAGTACGTGCTGAGGGACGCACTGAAGCTCGGTGCAGCCAACGCCAAGGCTCGGTGGGGGAGGGCCACAGTCTAGGGTCCTTCCACTGCTGGACATGGGGGGCACGGTATGGTGGAGACGCCCCTCAAAATAAGGGAAGGTATCCCATGCCGGGGGCGGCCACATGAGTGACAAGGGTGGGGGGAAAATTGTGAGTTGGGGAAACTGTATCGAATGTATGTACAGCCTCCGAGAATGTCGGATGGAGTTTTGTCAGGATCATGTAGGAAAGATTCCTACAAGAAGGGTAAGGGGGGACTTGATTGAGGTCTTTAAAATGATGAAAGGGATAGACAGAGTTGACGTGGATAAGCTTTTCCCATTGAGGGTAGGGAAGATTCAAACAAGAGGGCATGACATGAGAATTAAGGGACAGAAGTTTAGGGGTAACATGAGGGGGAACTTCTTTACTCAGAGAGTGGTGGCTGTGTGGAATGATCTTCCTGCAGAAGTGGTGGAGGCAGGATCGATTTTAACATTTAAAAGTAAAGTGGATAGGTATATGGACGGGAAGGGAATGGAGGGGTATGGTCTGAGTGCAGGTAGATGGGACTAGGGGAAAATAAATGGTCGGCACGGACTGGAAGGGCCGAGAGGGCCTGTTTCCTTGCTGTAATTGTTGTATGGTTATATGGTTATATGTATTGTAAATATTTATTTCTCAAATAAAGACTATTTTGAAATTTAAAAAACATACTGTCGGGTTGCAGAAAGAAGGGACTGCAGAGGCTGGTTTACACAAAAGGACACAAAGTGCTGGAGTAACTCAGCGGGTCAGGCAGCATCTGTGGAGAACATGGATAGGTGACGTTTCACAGAGTGCTGGAGTAACTCAGCGGGTCAGGCAGCGTCTGTGGAGAACATGGATAGGTGACGTTTCACAGAGTGCTGGAGTAACTCAGCGGGTCAGGCAGCGTCTGTGGAGAACATGGATAGGTGACGTTTCACAGAGTGCTGGAGTAACTCAGCGGGTCAGGCAGCGTCTGTGGAGAACATGGATAGGTGACGTTTCACAGAGTGCTGGAGTAACTCAGCGGGTCAGGCAGCGTCTGTGGAGAACATGGATAGGTGACGTTTCACAGAGTGCTGGAGTAACTCAGCGGGTCAGGCAGCGTCTGTGGAGAACATGGATAGGTGACGTTTCACAGAGTGCTGCAGTAACTCAGCGGGTCGGGAGTAGGCCATTCGGCCTTTCGAGCCAGCACCGCCATTCAATATGATCATGGCTGATCATCTAAAATCAGTAACCCGTTCCTGCTTTTTCCCCATATTCCTTGATTCCTTCAGCCCTAAGAGCTAAATCTAACTCTCTCTTAAAAGATCCCCATCGTAACGGCAGCCTTCTAACTAGGTATTTGCTCAATGGGGTTAGGTTAAGTAAGGGGGAGGTACAGCGAGACCTGGGTGTCCTTGTACACCGGTCACTGAAAGTTGGCGTGCAGGTACAGCAGGCAGTGAAGAAAGCTCATGGAATGTTGGCCTTCATAACAAGAGGATTTCAGTACAGGAGTAAAGAGGTCCTTCTGCAGTTGTATAGGGCTCTGGTGAGACCACATCTGGAGTATTGTGTCCAGTTTTGGTCTCCTAATTTGAGGAAGGACATCCTTGTGATTGAGGCAGTGCAGAGTAGGTTCACCAGATTGATCCCTGGGATGGCGGGACTGTCATACGAGGAAAGATTGAAAAGACTAGGCTTGTATTCACTGGAGTTTAGAAGGATGAGGGGGGGGATCTTATAGAAACATATAAAATTATAAAAGGACTGGACAAGCTAGATGCAGGAAAAATGTTCCCAATGTTGGGCGAGTCCAGAACCAGGGGCCACAGTCTTAGAATAAAGGGGAGGTCATTTAAGACTGAGGTGAGAAAAAACTTTTTCACCCAGAGAGTTGTGAATTTGTGGAATTCCCTGCCACAGAGGGCAGTGGAGGCCAAGTCACTGGATGGATTTAAGAGAGAGTTAGATAGAGCTCTAGGGGCTAGTGGAGCCAAGGGATATGGGGAGAAGGCAGGCACGGGTCATTAGAAACATAGAAACATAGAAACATCGAAATTAGGTGCAGGAGTAGGCCATTCGGCCCTTCGAGCCTGCACCGCCATTCAATGTGATCATGGCTGATCATCCAACTCAGTATCCCGTACCTGCCTTCTCTCCATACCCCCTGATCCCTTTAGCCACAAGGGCCACATCTAACGCCCTCTTAAATATAGCCAATGAACTGGCCTCAACTACCTTCTGTGGCAGAGAATTCCAGAGACTCACCACTCTCTGTGTAAAGAATGTTTTCCTCATCTCGGTCCTGAAGGAATTCCCCCTTATCCTTAGACTGTGACCCCTTGTTCTGGACTCCCCCAACATCGGGAACAATCTTCCAGCATCTAGCCTGTCCAACCCCTTAAGAATTTTGTAAGTCTCCATAAGATCCCCCCTCAATCTTCTAAATTCCAGCGAGTACAAGCCGAGTCTATCCAGTCTTTCCTCATATGAAAGTCCTGACATCCCAGGAATCAGTCTGGTGAATCTTCTCTGTGCCCCCTCTATGGCAAGAAGCAGAAGTGGTGGAGGCAGGATCGATTATTAACATTTAAAAGTGAAATTTGTGGCCACCATACAGTAGCAACGTTATAACATTCTGAGATTTTAAAAATCAAGTCTGCAATTTGTCCCATCAGATAAAGCATAATGTTAAAATTAGTAATGTTAAAATTGTACAAGGCATTGGTGAGACCAATTCTGGAGTATGGTGTACAATTTTGGTCGCCTAATTATAGGAAGGATGTCAACAAAATAGAGAGGGTACAGAGGAGATTTACTAGAATGTTGCCTGGGTTCCAGCAACTAAGTTACAGAGAAAGGTTGAACAAGTTAGGTCTTTATTCTTTGGAGCGCAGAAGGTTAAGGGGGGACTTGATTGAGATCTTTAAAATGATGAAAGGGATAGACAGAGTTGACGTGGATAAGCTTTTCCCATTGAGGGTAGGAAAGATTCAAACAAGAGGGCATGACATGAGAATTAAGGGGTAACATGAGGGGGAACTTCTTCACTCAGAGAGTGGTGGCTGTGTGGAATGAGCTTCCAGCAGAGGTGGTGGAGGCAGGATCGATTTTAACATTTAAAAGTAAAGTGGATAGGTATATGGACGGGAAGGAAATGGAGGGGTATGGTCTGAGTGCAGGTAGATGGGACTAGGAGAAAATAAATGGTCGGCACGGACGGGAAGGGCCGAGAAGGCCTGTTTCCGTGCTGTAATTGTTATATGGTTCAATTCCAGCGAGTGCAAGCCGAGCCTATCCAGTCTTTCCTCATGTGAAAGTCCTGATATCCCAGGATAGGAGACGTCACTGGGTGGATTTTTCACCCAGAGAGTTGTGAATTTGTGGAATTCCCTGCCACAGAGGGCAGTGGAGGCCAAGTCACTGGATGGATTTAAGAGAGAGTTGGATAGAGCTCTAGGGGCGGGTGGAGTCAAGGGATTATGGGGAGAAGGCAGGCACGGGTTATTGATTGGGGACGATCAGCCATGATGACAATGAATGGCAGTGCTGGCTGGAAGGGCCGAATGGCCTCCTCCTGCACCTATTGTCTATGTTTCTATGTTTCTGTGTACTGGGACTTGGAAAGTGCTGACACATTTTCCTTGTAGTTTTGCTGCAGTGCTCCCAATACCATTAGCAATATATATTTCTCATCGAGGGAAAGGCCCCCTGTTTCCTGCTCTCCACTCCCACCCCCTCTTTGAAATGTCAAAACTCTTTTTTTGAGGGGGCGGATATGCTGGGCAAGTCCACTATCAGATCGAGATCTGTGTCAATGCCCTCACCTCCTCATTCACAACGCACGCTGACCACACCCGCCCACCGTCTCTGGCCTGGAAGACCGTGAGAAGCAAGGTAAACGAGTCCTTTTCACAACGGCAGGCAGTGACTAGTGGGGTACCGCAAGGCTCAGTGCTGGGACCCCCAGCTATTTACAATATGCATTAATGATCTGGATGAGGGAATTGAAGGCAACATGGAAACAGACATAGAAACATAGAAATTAGGTGCAGGAGTAGGCCATTCGGCCCTTCGAGCCTGCACCGCCATTCAATGTGATCATGGCTGATCATCCACAATCAGTACCCCGTTCCTGCCTTCTCCCCATATCCCCTGACTCCGTTATCTTTCCGAGCCCTATCTAGCTCTCTCTTGGCTGATCATCCAACTTAGTATCCCGTAGCCCTCTGTGGCAGGGAATTCCACAAATTCACAACTCTCTGGGTGAAAAATGTTTTTTCTCACCTCAGTCTTAAATGTCCTCCCCTTTATTCTAAGACTGTGGCCCCTGAGAATGAGAGAAGGGAGAGAGAGGTGACTACATAGAAACACAGAAACATAGAAACATAGAAAATAGGTGCAGGAGGAGGCCATTCGGCCCTTCGAGCCAGCACTGCCATTCATTGTCATCATGGCTGATCGTCCCCAATCAATAACCCGTGCCTGCCTTCTCTCCATACCCCCTGATCCCCTTAGCCACAATGGCCACATCTAACTCCCTCTTAAATATAGCCAATGAACTGGCCTCAACTACCCTCTGTGGCAGGGAGTTCCAGAGACCCACCACTCTGTGTGTGAAAAAAGTCCTTCTCATCTCGGTCCTAAAGGATTTCCCCCTTATCCTTAAGCTGTGACCCCTTGTCCTGGACCTCCCCAACATCGGGAACAATCTTCCTGCATCTAGCCTGTCAAACCCCTTAAGAATTTTGTAAGTTTCTATAAGATCCCCTCTCAATCTCCTAAATTCTAGAGAGTATAAACCGAGTCTATGCAGTCTTTATTATTATCTGAATGGTGGCAGATTAGGTAAGGGGGAGATGCAACGAGACCTGGGTGTCATGGTACACCAGTCATTGAAAGTAGGCATGCAGGTGCAGCAGGCAGTGAAGAAAGCAAATGGTATGTTAGCATTCATAGCGAAAGGATTTGAGTATAGGAGCAGGGAGGTTCTACTGCAGTTGTACAGGGTTTTGGTGAGGCCACACCTGGAGTACTGCGTACAGTTTTGGTCTCCAAATCTGAGGAAAGACATCCTTGCCATAGAGGGGGTACAGAGAAGATTCACCAGACTGATTCCTGGGATGTCAGGACTTTCATATGAGGAAAGACTGGATAGACTCGGCTTGTACTCGCTGGAATTTAGAAGATTGAGGGGGGATCTTATAGAAACCTACAAAATTCTTAAGGGGTTGGACAAGCTAGATGCTGGAAGATTGTTCCCGATGTTGGGGGAGTCCAGAACAAGGGGTCACAGTCTAAGGATAAGGGGGAATTCCTTTAGGACCGAAATGAGGAAAACATTCTTTACACAGAGAGTGGTGAGTCTCTGGAATTCTCTGCCACAGAAGGTAGTTGAGGCCAGTTCATTGGCTATATTTAAGAGGGCGTTAGATGTGGCACTTGTGGCTAAAGGGATCAGGGGGTATGGAGAGAAGGCAGGTACGGGATACTGAGTTGGATGATCAGCCATGATCACATTGAATGGCGGTGCAGGCTCGAAGGGCCGAATGGCCTACTCCTGCACCTATTTTCTATGTTTCTATAAGACAGTCCTGACATCCCAGGAATCAGTCTGGTGAACCTTCTCTGCACTCCCTCTATGGCAATAATGTCCTTCCTCAGATTTGGAGACCAGAACTGTACGCAAACATCTCCAAGTTTGCGGGTGACACTAAGCTGGGGGGCAGTGTTAGCTGTGAGGAGGATGCTAGGAGGCTGCAAGGTGACTTGGATAGGCTGGGTGAGTGTTTGGCAGATGCAGTATAATGCGGATAAATGTGAGGTTATCCATTTTGGTGGCAAAAAAACAGGAAAGCAGTCTATTATCTAAATGGTGGCCGATTAGGAAAAGGGGAGATGCAGCAAGACCTGGGTGTCATGGTACACCAGTCATTGAAAGTAGGCAGGGTTACACATTTGTGTAACCCTCGATTCTCCAGCATCTGCAGTTCCTTCTTTAAAACATTGAAAGTAGGCATGCAGGTGCAGCATACAGTGAAGAAAGTGAATGGTATGTTATCATTCATAGCAAAAGGATTTGAGTATAGGAGCAGGGAGGTTCTACTGCAGTTGTACAGGGTCTTGGTGAGGCCACACCTGGAGTATTGCGTACAGTTCTGGTCTCCAAATCTGAGGAAGGACATTCTTGCCATAGAGGAAGTGCAGAGAAGGTTCACCAGACTGATTCCTGGGATGCCAGGACTGTCTTATGAACAAAGACTGCATAGACTTGGTTTATACTCTCTAGAATTTAGGAGATTCACCAGACTGATTCCTGGGATGTCAGGTCTTTCATATGGGGAAAGACTGGATAGACTCGGCTTTTACTCGCTGGAATTTAGAAGATTGAGGGGGGATCTTATAGAAACTTACAAAATTCTTAAGGGGTTGGACAGGCTAGATGCAGGAAGATTGTTCACGATGTTGGGGAAGTCCAGGACAAGGGGTCACAGCTTAAGGATAAGGGGGAAATCCTTTAAGACCGAGATGAGAAGGACTTTTTTCACACAGAGAGTGGTGGGTCTCTGGAACTCTCTGCCACAGAGGGTAGTTGAGGCCAGTTCATTGGCTATATTTAAGAGGGAGTTAGATGTAGCCCTTGTGGCTAAAGGGATCAGAGGGTATGGAGAGAAGGCAGGTACGGGATACTGAGTTGGATGATCAGCCATGAGAGAGGCTGTTAAAGATAGCGGAGTCAGGGGATATGGGGAGAAGGCAGGAATGGGGCACCGATTGTGGATGATCAGCCGTGATCATATTGAATGGCGGTGCAAGCTCGAAGGGCCGAATGGCCTACTCCTGCACCTAATTTCTATGTTTCTATAGCGGAGCAAGATAGCCCACTCCTTCCAAATGCAATGGGCTGACGTGTAGAACGCAATGGAGCGGAACGAGGGCCTTTTTTTCCTCCATTTCAGTAACCCGACCCGACCCGACCCGACCCGACCCGACCCGACCCGACCCGACCCGACCCGACCCGACCCGACCCGAGCCGACCCGACCGAAGCCGACCCGAGCCGACCCGACCATCAGTGCAATCAAAGTTGCTCGGAACTGTTTGTGTTAATGAAAATGAGGAGAAGATTTTTAACAAAGAACTTTTATTTTTTACCAGGATGTTTCCGTAACCGGCCTCCATTTCTGCGCTAGTTATCTTCGCTCCGCTGTGATGGGATCTTCGGAGCGGAGACGGAAGCCGGTTACGGAAACGCGGACGCAAATTTCCCCACGAACCTGCCCGTGACCGTACTACGTCTTTTCGGTCGAGTGACCCATCTTGCTCGCCGTAGGATCTTTGGTCAGAAGTGGCAGCGAGTTCTAGACAATAGACAATACACAATAGGTGCAGGAGTAGAGGCCATTCGGCCCTTCGAGCCAGCACCGCCATTCATTGTGATCACGGCTGATCATCCACAATCAGTACCCCGTTCCTGCCTTCTCCCCACATCCCCTGACTCCGCTATCTTTAAGAGCCCTATCTAGCTCTCTCTTGAAAGCATCCAGAGAAACGGACTCCACCGCCCTCTGAGGGAGAGAATTCCACAGACTCGCCACTCACTGTGAGAAAAAGTGTTTCCTCGTCTCCGTTCTAAATGGCCGACCCCTTATTCTTAAACTGTGTGTGTGGCCCCTGGTTCTGGACTCCCCCAACATCGGGAACATGTTTCCATATAACCATATAACAATTACAGCACGGAAACAGGCCCTCTCGGCCCTTCCAGTCCGTGCCGACCATTTATTTTCCCCTAGTCCCATCTACCTGCACTCAGACCATACCCCTCCATTCCCTTCCCGTCCATATACCTATCCACTTTACTTTTAAATGTTATAATCGATCCTGCCTCCACCACTTCTGCTGTAAGATCATTCCACACAGCCACCGCTCTCTGAGTAAAGAAGTTCCCCCTCATGTTACCCCTAAACTTCTGTCCCTTAATTCTCATGTCATGCCCTCTTGTTTGAATCTTCCCTGCCCTCAATGGGAAAAGCTTATCCACGTCAACTCTGTCTATCCCTTTCATCATTTTAAAGACCTCAATCAAGTCCCCCCTTAACCTTCTGCGCGCCAAAGAATAAAGACCTAACTTGTTCAAAACCCTCGGACTATCTTTATGTGGCCTTTACGGAACTTTACTTGCACTGAAAGTTATTCAGGTTGTTCCTCATATCATGTCCCCATTCACCCAGAGAGTTGTGAATTTGTGGAATTCCCTGCCACAGAGGGCAGTGGAGGCCAAGTCACTGGATGGATTTAAGAGAGAGTTAGATAGAGCTCTAGGGGCTGGTGCAGTCAAGGGATATGGGGAGAAGGCAGGCACGGGTTATTGATTGGGGACGATCAGCCATGATCACAATGAATGGCTTGAAGGGCCGAATGGCCTCCTCCTGCAGCTATTTTCGATGTTTCGAAATGTCTATGTTTCTATGTCTCTATACACTGTGAATGACTTGGTTCCCGGGATGGCGGGACTGTCATATGCTGAGAGAATGGAGCGGCTGGGCTTGTACACTCTGGAGTTTAGAAGGATGAGAGGGGATCTCATTGAAACATATAAGATCATTAAGGGTTTGGACACGCCAGAGGCAGGAAACATGGTTCCCAATATAACCATATAACCATACAACAATTACAGCACGGAAACAGGCCATGTTGGGCGAGTCCAGAACCAGGGCCACATACAGTTCAAGAATAAGGGGTAAGCCATCTAGAAGGAACCAGACTGATTCCTGGGATGGCGGGACTGTCATATGCGGAGAGAATGGAGCGGCTGGGCTTGTACACTCTGGGGTTTAGAAGGATGAGAGGGGATCTCATTGAAACATATAAGATCATTAAGGGTTTGGACACGCTAGAGGCAGGGGTCTGAAGAAGGGTCTCGACCCGAAACGTCGCCTATCTCCTTCACTCCTTAGATGCTGCTGCACCCGCTGAGTTTCTCCAGCTTTTTGTGTAACATGTTCCCGATGTTGGGGGAGTCCAGAACCAGGGGCCACACACACACAGTTTAAGAATAAGGGGTAAGCCATTTAGAACGGAGATGATGCAACACTTTTTCACACAGAGAGTTGTGAGTCTGTGGAATTCTCTGCCTCGGAGGGCGGTGGAGGCCGGTTCTCTGGATACTTTCAAGAGAGAGCTAGATAGGGCTCTTGAAGATAGCGGAGTCAGGGGACATGGGGAGAAGGCAGGAACGGGGTACTGATTGGGGATGATCAGCCGTGATCATATTGAATGGCGGTGCTGGCTCGAAGGGCCGAATGGCCTACTCCTGCACCTATTGTCTTTTGTCTATTATCAGGTACAGTCTCTCCACTGACTGGTTAGTATGCAACAACAGCTTTTCACGTGACAATAAACGAAACTAAATTAAACCAATCTCTCTCCCAACATCGAAACATAGAAACATAGAAATTAGGTGCAGGAGTAGGCCATTCGGCCCTTCGAGCCAGCACCGCCATTCAATATGATCATGGCTGATCATCCAACTCAGTATCCCGTACCTGCCTTCTCTCCATACCCCCTGATCCCCTTAGCCGCAAGGGCCACATCTAACTCCCTCTGAAATATAGCCAATGAACTGGCCTCAACTACCCTCACAATAAATTAATCCTAAATCAAGATTCAAGGCCTGGATGCTTAATTTGTAATCTGTAATGAAATTGCCATCTGTATCCATTTAAAAAACATATAAATGGACTTTTATTTAGAGAGTTCCAGAGACCCACCACTCTCTGTGTGAAAAAAGTCCTCCTCATCTCGGTCCTAAAGGATTTCCCCCTTATCCTTAAGCTGTGACCCCTTGTCCTGGACCTCCCCAACATCGGGAACAACCTTCCTGCATCTAGCCTGTCCAACCCCTTAAGAATTTTGTACGTTTCTATAAGATCCATCCCTCTCTCCACCCCCCCTTCCCCCTCATCCCCCCCCACCCCGCCCCTCATCTCCCTCTGCTTCCCTCAAACTCGTTGAGCGTGGGCAGTTGAAATGGTGGGGAGAGTGTTGTGTTGGTCTCACTTTCCACTGAAACTGTCTTGCACCACGCACTGTCCTTTCGTGAAGCCACAAGCTGAGCGATTCAAAGCGAAACTCTCCTCTCCAACAAGAGCCGGCCACAGAGTCCCCAGACCTCATCTTCCACGGCACCCAGAGAGACGTCACCTATCCATGTTCTCCACAGATGCTGCCTGACCCGCTGAGTTACTCCAGCACTCTGTGAAACGTCACCTATCCAAGTTCTCCACAGATGCTGCCTGACCCGCTGAGTTACTCCAGCACTCTGTGAAACGTCACCTATCCATGTTCTCCACAGATGCTGCCTGACCCGCTGAGTTACTCCAGCACTCTGTGAAACGTCACCTATCCATGTTCTCCACAGATGCTGCCTGACCCGCTGAGTTACTCCAGCACTCTGTGAAACGTCACCTATCCAAGTTCTCCACAGATGCTGCCTGACCCGCTGAGTTACTCCAGCACTCTGTGAAACGTCACCTATCCATGTTCTCCACAGATGCTGCCTGACCCGCTGAGTTACTCCAGCACTCTGTGAAACGTCACCTATCCATGTTCTCCACAGATGCTGCCTGACCCGCTGAGTTACTCCAGCACTCTGTGAAACGTCACCTATCCATGTTCTCCACAGATGCTGCCTGACCCGCTGAGTTACCCTGCAGTTGTACAGGGTTTTGGTGAGGTCACACCTGGAGTTTTGCGTACCGTTTTGGTCTCCAAATCTGAGGAAAGACATTATTGCCATAGAGGGAGTGCAGAGAAGATTCACCAGACTGATTCCTGGGATGTCAGGACTTTCATATGAGGAAAGACTGCATAGACTCGGCTTGTACTCACTGGAATTTAGAAGATTGAGGGGGGATCTTATAGAGACTTACAAAATTCTTAAGGGGTTGGACAGGCTAGATGCTGGAAGATTGTTCCCGATGTTGGGGGAGTCCAGAACAAGGGGTCACAGTCTAAGGATAAGAGGGAATTCCTTTAGGACCGAGATGAGGAAAACATTCTTTACACAGAGAGTGGTGAGTCTCTGGAATTCTCTGCCACAGAAGGTAGTTGAGGCCAGTTCATTGGCTATATTTAAGAGGGCGTTAGATGTGGCACTTGTGGCTAAAGGGATCAGGGGGTATGGAGAGAAGGCAGGTACGGGATACTGAGTTGGATGATCAGCCATGATCATATTGAATGGCGGTGCAGGCTCGAAGGGCCGAATGGCCTACTCCTGCACATATTTTCTATGCTTGTATGTTTCTATGCTGCCTGACCCGCTGAGTTACTCCAGCACTGTGTGAAACGTCACCTATCCATGTTCTCCACAGATGCTGCCTGACCCGCTGAGTTACTCCAGCACTCTGTGAAACGTCACCTGTCCATGTTCCCCACAGATGCTGCCTGACCCGCTGAGTTACTCCAGCACTCTGTGAAACGTCACCTGTCCATGTTCCCCACAGATGCTGCCTGACCCGCTGAGTTACTCCAGCACTCTGTGAAACGTGACCTATCCATGTTCTCCACAGATGCTGCCTGACCCGCTGAGTTACTCCAGCACTCTGTGAAACGTCCCCTGTCCATGTTCCCCACAGATGCTGCCTGACCCGCTGAGTTACCCCAGCTTTTAGTGTCTATCTTCGGTGTAAACCAGCATCTACAGTTCCTTATTGCACATTCCACTGCTCTCAGTTCCCCCCCCCCAGCCCCCCCCCCCCCTTCTAAACCAAACAGCAACCAGTGGGGAAAGAACAGGCAGAATATTTTTTTAATCTTCCTCCTGCGCTGAGAAGGCAGAGACCGGGAGGAGAGAGAATCCCCCACCCACACCGTCCTGAAGCCAGGGGCCTTCCCCTGCACCCAAAGCCTGAGATGACTCAGCTCTTGCTCGCTCTCTCTCTCTTTGCCGCAAAGCAGACCCAGATGGGGAGAGAACTTCCTTCCTGACCAGGCTGTCGGATCTCAGGTCAGCGCGCAAGTCTTTGTAAACGGGACCTCTTGGCTTCTCGCCTCTGCCCGCCCTCATCTCTCTGCCTTCGACAGGCCGAGAAATCTAAGCTAGGCCTCAAATAAGCCGACTTCAATGCACAGCGAGCGGAAGGGTGCAGAACATTGTTTTTTCCTGTTTGTTGTTTGACTAAATAACATAGAACGGTGCAGCACGTTAAACAGGCCCCTCAAGCCCACAATGCCAGTCTCTCCCAGTCTGAAGAAGGGAGGTTCTACTGCAGTTGTACAGGGTCTTGGTGAGACCACACCTGGAGTATTGCGTACAGTTCTGGTCTCCAAATCTGAGGAAGGACATTATTGCCATAGAGGGGGTACGGAGAAGGTTCACCAGACTGATTCCTGGGATACACAAAAAGCTGGAGAAACTCAGCGGGTGCAGCAGCATCTAAGGAGCGAAGGGGATAGGCGACGTTTCGGGTCGAGACCCTTCTTCAGACCTGGGATGTCAGGACTGTCCCTTAATTCTCATGTCATGCCCTCTTGTTTGAATCTTCCCTACCCTCAATGGGAAAAGCTTATCCACGTCAACTCTGTCTATCCCTTTCATCATTTTAAAGACCTCAGAGAAGGTTCATCAGACTGATTCCTGGGATGTCAGGACTGTCTTATGAACAAAGACTGCATAGACTCGGTTTATACTCTCTAGAATTTAGAAGATTGAGAGGGGATCTTATAGAAATTTACAAAATTCTTAAGGGGTTGGACAGGCTAGATGCAGGAAGATTGTTCCCGATGTTGGGGAGGTCCAGGACAAGGGGTCACAGCTTAAGGATAAGGGGGAAAGCCTTTAGGACCGAGATGAGAAGGACTTTTTTCACACAGAGAGTGGTGGGTCTCTGGAACTCTTTGCCACAGAAGGTAGTTGAGGCCAGTTCATTGGCTATATTTAAGAGGGAGTTTGATGTGGCCCTTGTGGCTAAGGGGATTAGAGGGTATGGAGAGAAGGCAGGTACGGGATACTGAGTTGGATGATCAGCCATGATCATATTGAATGGCGGTGCTGGCTCGAAGGGCTGAATGGCCTACTCCTGCACCTATTGTCTGATGTCTATTGAGAAAAAGGATGTTACACGTCAGGACCCATCTTCTGATTGAACATGAGGAGTAGTGGGAGGTGAGGGGGGTGGGGGGGGAGGTGGGGGTGGGGGGGGTGGGAGAGGGGGGGAGGGGTGAAGAGCTGAAAGCGATAAAAGACCAGGACCAATCAGGACTAGCAACAAATGACGTTGGGCATGAGGTGCCCTAATGGGACAATTCGGCCCACCGAGTCCGCGCCAACCAGCGATCCCCGCACGCTAACGCTATCCTATACTCTAGTGACAACTTGCCACTTAACCGACAAACCCGTATGTCTTTGGAGTGCGGGGGGAAACCAGAGTACCCGGAGAAAACCCACGCGGTCACGGGGAGAACGTGCAAACTCCCTACAGACAGCACCAGTAGTCACGATTGAGCCTGGGTCTCAATAGACAATAGACAACAGACAATAGGTGCAGGAGTAGGCCATTCGGCCCTTCAACCCAGCGCCAGTACATGGAAACAGGCCTCTACATGGAAACAGAGCCTTAGACCAAACTTCCCCACACTCGCCAACATGTCCCAGCTACACTTGTCCTACCTGCATGCGTTTTGGTCCATATCCCTCTGAACCTGTCAATAGACAATAGACAATAGACAATAGGCGCAGGAGTAGGCCATTCGGCCCTTCGAGCCTGCACCACCATTCAATGTGATCATGGCTGATCATCCAACTCAGTATCCCGTACCTGTCTTCTCTCCATACCCTCTGATCCCCTTTAGCCACAAGGGCCACATCTAACTCACTCTTAAATATAGCCAATGAACTGGCCTCAACTACCCTCTGTGGCAGAGAGTTCAAAGGTCTTTATTCTTTGGAGCACAGAAGGTTAAGGGGGGACTTGATTGAGGTCTTTAAAATGATGAAAGGGATAGACAGAGTTGACGTGGATAAGCTTTTCCCATTGAGGGTAGGGAAGATTCAAACAAGAGGGCATGACATGAGAATGAAGGGACAGAAGTTTAGGGGTAACATGAGGGGGAACTTCTTTACTCAGAGAGTGGTGGCTGTGTGGAATGATCTTCCAGCAGAAGTGGTGGAGGCAGGATCGATTTTAACATTTAAAAGTAAAGTGGATAGGTATATGGACGGGAAGGGAATGGAGGGGTATGGTCTGAGTGCAGGTAGATGGGACTAGGGGAAAATAAATGGTCGGCACGGACTGGAAGGGCCGAGAAGGCCTGTTTCCGTGCTGTAATTGTTATATGGTTATATGGTCATGGCTGATCATCCCCAATCAGTACCCCGTTCCTGCCTTCTCCCCATATCCCCCGACTCCGCTATCTTTAAGAGCCCTATCTAGCTCCCTCTTGAAAGCATCCAGAGAACCGGCCTCCACCGCCCTCTGAGACAGAGAATTCCACAGACTCACAACTCTCTGTGAGAAAAAGTGTTTCCGCGTCTCCGTTCTAAATGGCTTACCCCTTATTCTTAAACTGTGTGTGTGACCCCTGGTTCTCGACTCCCCCAACATCGGGAACATGTTTCCTGCCTCGAGCTTGTCCAAACCCTTAACAATCTGATACGTTTCAATGTGATCCCCTCTCATCCTTCTAAGCGCCAGGGTGTACAAGCCCAGCTGCTCCAATCTCTCAGCATATGACAGTCTCGCCATCCTGGGAATCAACCTTGTAAACCTACACTGCATTCCCTTAATAGCAAGAATGTCCTTCCTCAAATTAGGGGACCGAAACTGCACACTGTACTCCAGGTGTGGTCTCACTAGGGCTCTGTACAACTGCAGAAGGACCTCTTTGCTCCTATATTCGACTCCTCTCGTTATAAAGGCCAACATGCCATTCACTTTCTTCACTGCCTGCTGTACCTGCATGCTTACTTTCATACTTACAGCATCTGTGGAGAACGTGGATAGGTGACATTTCACAGAGTGCTGGAGTAACTCAGCGGGTCAGGCAGCATCTGTGGAGAACGTGGATAGGTGACGTTTCACAGAGTGCTGGAGTAACTCAGCGGGTCAGGCAGCATCTGTGGAGAACATGGATAGGTGACGTTTCACAGAGTGCTGGAGTAACTCAGCGGGTCAGGCAGCATCTGTGGAGAATAAGGGGTCGGCCATTTAGAACAGAGACGAGGTAACACTTTTTCTCACAGAGAGTTGTGAGTCTGTGGAATTCTCTGCCACAGAGGGCGGTGGAGGCCGGTTCTCTGGATGCTTTCAAGAGAGAGCTAGATAGGGCTCTTAAAGATAGCGGAGTCAGGGGATATGGGGAGAAGGCAGGAACGGGGTACTGATTGGGGATGATCAGCCCCTGGTTCTGGACTCCCCCAACATCGGGAACATATTGCCTGCCTCTGGCGCTGTGAGGCAGCAAATCTACAACTTGCTACGTGTTGCACATCGCCCAAGGTTTCTGACTTTCTCTGGAGAAGGGAGGTTCCCCCTCGTTAAACCCTCGGCCAGCTCATTACGGCGCAGCGATTGACCGCAAACAAATTTCATTCTGACTTCAGGTGATAAATTTAGCTCATCTTGCTATTAATTTCCAGAATTCGTCACGGAATTGTTGACACGCACCCGCAGGGCCTGATGCAATGGTCGAGTGATCCCTGGGTTTTTTGTTGCATCAGCCAGGCTAATGCAAAGTTTAGGAATTCATCAGCCTAGTGCCGTGTCGGGGGAGTCCTGCAAGACCCGGCAGTCGAGGCTCGCACATGAGGAGGAGTCCGTGGACCATTTGTCGACTATTTGTCGAAGGGGCGCCACCTCAATTTCAGCTGCACTTTAGTCCAACGCACCTGATATTTGGACACCCGGTACAGAGCGGGGACTAGAAACATGGAGAAACATAGAAAATAGGTGCAGGAGGAGGCCATTCGGCCCTTCGAGCCAGCACCGCCATTCATTGCGATCATGGCTGATCGTCCCCAATCAATAACCCGTGCCTGCCTTCTCCCCATATCCCTTGACTCCACCAGCCCCTAGAGCTCTATCTCTATCTGAGGTGAGGTTTTTTTCTCACCTCAGTCTTAAATGACCTCTCCTTTATTCTAAGACTGTGGCCCCTGGTTCTGGACTCACCCAACACTGCAAACATTTTTCCTGGGTTACACAAAAAGCTGGAGAAACTCAGCGGGTGCAGCAGCATCTAAGGAGCGAAGGAGATAGGCGACGTTTTGGGTCGAGACCCTTCTTTTTTCCTGCATCATTGTGATCATGGCTGATCGTCCCCAATCAATAACCCGTGCCTGCCTTCTCCCCATATCCCCTGACTCCACTAGCCCATAGAGCTCTATCTAACTCTCTCTTAAATCCATCCAGTGATTTGGCCTCCACTGCCCTCTGTGGCAGGGAATTCCACAAATTCACAACTCTCTGGGTGAAAAAGTTTTTTCTCACCTCAGTCTTAAATGACCTCCCCTTTATTCTAAGAATGTGGCCCCTGGTTCTGGATTCGCCCAACATTGGGAACATTTTTGCTGCATCTAGCTTGTCCAGTCTTTTATAATTTTATATGTTTTATAATGTTTTATAATGTTATATGTTAGGTCTTTATTCTTTGGAGCGCAGAAGGTTAAGGGGGGACTTGATTGAGGTCTTTAAAATGATGAAAGGGATAGACAGAGTTGACGTGGATAAGCTTTTCCCATTGAGGGTAGGGAAGATTCAAACAAGAGGGCATGACATGAGAATTAAGGGACAGAAGTTTAGGGGTAACATGAGGGGGAACCTCTTTACTCAGAGAGTGGTGGCTGTGTGGAATGATCTTCCAGCAGAAGTGGTGGAGGCAGGATCGATTTTAACATTTAAAAGTAAAGTGGATAGGTATATGGACGGGAAGGGAATGGAGGGGTATGGTCTGAGTGCAGGGAGATGGGACTAGGGGAAAATAAATGGTCGGCACGGACTGGAAGGGCCGAGAGGGCCTGTTTCCGTGCTGTAATTGTTATATGTTAGATGTTATATATTTCTATAAGATCCCCCCCCTCATCCTTCTAAACTCCAGCGAATACAAGCCTAGTCTTTTCAATCTTTCCTCGTATGACAGTCCCGCCATCCCAGGGATCAATCTGGTGAACCTACGCTGCACTGCCTCAATCACAAGAATGTCCTTCCTCAAATTAGGAGACCAAAACTGTACACAATACTCCAGATGTGGTCCCTATACATCTGCAGAAGAACCTCTTTACTCCTGTACTGAAATCCTCTTGTTATGAAGGCCAACAGAGTCTGAAGAAGGGTTTCGACCCGAAACGTCGCCTATCTCCTTCGCTCCTTAGATGCTGCTGCACCCGCTGAGTTTCTCCAGCCTTTTGTGTACATTCCATTAGCTTTCTTCACTGCCTGCTGTACCTGCACGCCAACTTTCAGTGACTGGTGTACAAGGACGCTCAAGTCTTGCTGTAACTCATCCTTCTAAACTCCAGTGAATACAAACCTAGTCTTTTCAATCTTTCCTCATATGACAGTCCCGCCATCCCAGGGAGGGGAGGAGGGGGGATCTCAGTGTCCGTCTGCTCCTGGGCCTGGCGAAGACGGCCATTCGCGGGTCCAGGCAGCGGGTAGTCGATGGCCACACCGGGGTCGGCTGCCTGCCCCTTTTCCGGGCCTATGTCCGACCCGCGTGTCCCTGGACAGGAAACACACACGTGGTGTCCACGGGGACTCTGGAGGCCATCCGTGAATGCTGGTCACTGATTGTGTATATATATCTATATATTTTTTAAATTTATTTAAAAATAAGACGATCGGCATAACAATTATACAATTATTATACTACTTCATTTTTATCCACGTCAACTCTGTCTATCCCTTTCATCATTTTAAAGACCTCAATCAAGTCCCCCCTTAACCTTCTGCGCTCCAAAGAATAAAGACCTAACTTGTTCAACCTTTCTCTGTAACTTAGTTGCTGGAACCCAGGCAACATTCTAGTGAATCTCCTCTGTACTCTCTCTATTTTGTTGACATCCTTCCTATAATTAGGCGACCAAAATTGTACACCATACTCCAGAATTGTTCTCACCAATGCCTTGTACAATTTTAACATTACTTCCCTACTCCTACATTCAATGCTCTGATTTATAAAGGCCAGCACACCAAAAGCTTTCTTTACCACCCTATCTACATGCAATTCCACCTTCAGGGAACCAAAATTGTACACCATACTCCAGAATTGTTCTCACCAATGCCTTGTACAATTTTAACATTACTTCCCTACTCCTACATTCAATGCTCTGATTTATAAAGGCCAGCACACCAAAAGCTTTCTTTACCACCCTATCTACATGCGATTCCACCTTCAGGGAACTATGCACAGTTATTCCTAGATCCCTCTGTTCCACAGCATTCCTCAATTCCCTACCATTTACCATGTACGTCCTATTTTGATTTGGCCTGCCAAGATCTAGCACCTCACACTTATCAGCATTAAACTCCATGTACGTTTGTGCAGGAAGCAAAAGAATGGGTTGTAGTCGATGGCGAGATTTTAATTTTAATTTCTGTCTTGTATATAAACTGCCGACACAGGCAGCTTTTGATATGAACGATATACTACTTTGTACATTGGTTTTGGTTTTGGAATAAAGTATTTGTATATTTAAAAAAAGGTTCGCAGATGAAGGGGTATTATCGCGGGTGGCATAGTGGCGTAGCACTAGAGATATTATTGGTGTACATCGCTCACTGCGCCGGAGAACCGTGTCCAATCTGTACGCAGTTTGTACATTCTCCCCGTGACATAGAAACATAGAAACATAGAAATTAGGTGCAGGAGTAGGCCATTCGGCCGTTCCAGCCAGCACCGCCATTCAATATGATCATGGCTGATCATCCAACTCAGTATCCCGTACCTGCCTTCTGTCCATACCCCCTGATCCCCTTAGCCACAAGGGCCACATCTAACTCCCTCTTAAATATAGCCAATGAACTGGCCTCAACTACCCTCTGTGGCAGAGAGTTCCAGAGACCCACCACTCTCTGTGTGAAAAAAGTCCGTCTCATCTCGGTCCTAAAGGATTTCCCCCTTATCCTTAAACTGTGACCCCTTGTCCTGGACCTCCCCAACATCGGGAACAATCTTCCTGCATCTAGCCTGTCCAACCCCTTAAGAATTTTGTAAGTTTCTATAAGATCCCCTCAATCTCCTAAATTCTATAGAGTATAAACCGAGTCAATGCAGCCTAATTTCTATGTTTCTATGTTTCTATACAAGCCCAGCCGCTCCATTCTCTCAGCATATGACAGTCCCGCCATCCCCATTAAAATAGCCCTTGCTGTCCCTCTCTCTCCATCCCCTCCCTCTTCCCAGTTCTCCCACCAGTCTTACTCTCTCCAACTACATTCTATCTCTGTCCCGCCCGCCTCCCTGACATCAGTCTGAGGAAGGATCTCGACCCGAAACGTCGCCCATTCCTTCTCTCCAGAGATTCTGCCTCATCCTAGCATCAAAATGACAGGAAATTATTTTAGGAAGGATATGAGGAGGAATGTCTTTAGTCAGAGGGTGGTGAATCTGTGGAATTCTTTGCCACAGAAAGCTAGAGGCCAAGTCAGTGAATATTTTATATCAGAGATAGATAGATTCTTGATTAGTGTGGGTGTCAGAGGCTCGACTATAGGCTAGAGGTGGGGAACCTTTTCATGCTGGAAGGCATCATTAAAGGGCCTGTCCTACCAGCATCCGACTCCATGCAATGAGCGCGATCAAACTAGAGGGCTGCGTGGAGGTCGGGTGATCCCCTGTACAGGGCCGTTCCCACCAGCATGCGCCTGCATGTGGCAAGCGCGACCAAACCGGCAGCGGGGGCCGCGCGGAGGTCGGGTGAGTGGCGCAACGCGGCGCAAAGTGAGGCGAACTTGGAGCGAAGTCTTAAGGGTAAGTTCGCCAGGACAGAGAGGGGCACACAGAGAGGGGCACAGAGGCACACACACACACACACACAGAGGGCCACGGAGCCACACACATAGAGGGTCACGGAGGCACCTACAGAGAGGGTCAAGGAGGCACGATGTCGGGGCGGTGTGTAATGCGTCGAGGCGACTGTGAGCCGACAAGTCGTTGCCGCGCGGAATTTTTGAACACGGTCAGTGTCGGGACGAACTCCGCACAATTCCGCACGGCTCCGGCGATCGAAGTGGGACCGGCCACGCGACGCCGGACGGCTCAAGCGACCACGTTAGGTCGCGCTCATCGCATGGAGTTGCACGCTGGTGGGACGAGGAGGCCCTTAAGTTAGCTGTAATCTAATAAAACTGCATCCAAATAAACTTCAATTAGATATACTTCAAATTGTACATAATTTTGTTTAAATGGTAAATGGTAAATGGTAGGGAATTGAGGAATGCTGTGGAACAGAGGGATCTAGGAATAACTGTGCATAGTTCCCTGAAGGTGGAATCGCATGTAGATAGGGTGGTAAAGAAAGCTTTTGGTGAGCTGGCCTTTATAAATCAGAGCATTGAATATAGGAGTAGGGAAGTAATGTTAAAATTGTACAAGGCATTGGTAAGACCAATTCTGGAGTATGGTGTACAATTTTGGTCGCCTAATTATAGGAAGGATGTCAACAAAATAGAGAGAGTACAGAGGAGATTTACTAGAATGTTGCCTGGGTTCCAGCAACTAAGTTACAGAGAAAGGTTGAACAAGTTAGGTCTTTATTCTTTGGAGCGCAGAAGGTTAAGGGGGGACTTGATTGAGGTCTTTAAAATGATGAAAGGGATAGACAGAGTTGACGTGGATAAGCTTTTCCCATTGAGGGTAGGGAAGATTCAAACAAGAGGGCATGACATGAGAATTAAGGGACAGAAGTTTAGGGGTAACATGAGGGGGAACTTCTTTACTCGGAGAGTGGTGGCTGTGTGGAATGATCTTCCTGCAGAAGTGGTGGAGGCAGGATCGATTTTAACATTTAAAAGTAAAGTGGATAGGTATATGGACGGGAAGGGAATGGAGGGGTATGGTCTGAGTGCAGATAGATGGGACTAGGGGAAAATAAATGGTCGGCACGGACTGGAAGGGCCGAGAAGGCCTGTTTCCGTGCTGTAATTGTTATATGGTTATATGGTTAAAATAGTCCTCATGACTTACTAATGTTTTAATTGTGGCCGTCGGTCGGGGAGGATTATTTAGCTGAATCTTCTTTTACTCCTTAGTATTTTAAATACGTTCATTTTAAGCTTAAAATAAAAATAATAAACGACGAGCAAAAACATATTAATATAAACACAAGGATTTGTTCTCCAAAATTTGGATTCATTCAAAAGCCGCACTTAATGGCCTAGAAGGCCACAGGTTCCCCACCCCTGCAATAGACAATAGACAACAGGTGCAGGAGTAGGCCATTCGGCCCTTCGAGCCAGCACCGCCATTCATTGTGATCACGGCTGATCATCCCCAATCAGTACCCCGTTCCTGCCTTCTCCCCATATCCACTGACTCCGCTATTTTTAAGAGCCCTATCTAGCTCTCTCTTGAAAGCATCCAGAGAAACGCCCTCTGAGGAAGGACATTCTTGCTATCGAGGGAATGCAGCGTAGGTTCACGAGGTTAACTCCCGGGATGGTGGGACTGTCATATGCTGAGAGAATGGAGCGGCTGGGCTTGTACACTCTGGAGTTTAGAAGGATGAGAGGGGATCTCATTAAAACATATAAGATTATTAGGGGTTTGGACACGCTAGAGGCCGGAAACATGTTCCCGATGTTGGGGGAGTCCAGAACCAGGGGCCACACACAGTTTAAGAATAAGGGGTAAGCATTTAGAACGGAGACGAGGAAACACTTTTTCTAACAGAGAGTGGTGAGTCTGTGGAATTCTCTGCCCCAGAGGGCGGTGGAGGCCGGTTCTCAGGGTACTTTCAAGAGAGAGCTAGATAGGGCTCTTAAAGATAGAAACATAGAATCATAGAAAAATAGGAAAAATAGAATTCCATGCCACAGAGGTCAAATCACAGGATGGATTTAAGAGAGAGTTAGATAGAGCACTAGGGGCTAGTGGAGTCAAGGGATATGGGGAGAAGGCGGGCACGGGTTATTAGAAACATAGAAACATAGAAACATAGAAATTAGGTGCAGGAGGAGGCCATTCAGCCCTTCGAGCCAGCACCGCCATTCAATATGATCATGGCTGATCATCCAACTCAGTATCCCGTATCTGCCTTCTCTCCATACCCCCTGATCCCTTTAGCCACAAGGGCCACATCTAACGCCCTCTTAAATACAGCCAATGAACTGGCCTCAACTACCTTCTGTGGCAGAGAATTCCAGAGACTCATCACTCTCTGTGTATAGAATGTTTTCCTCATCTCGGTCCTAAAGGAATTCCCCCTTATCCTTAGACTGTGACCCCTTGCTCTGGACTCCCCCAACATCGGGAACAATCTTCCAGCATCTAGCCTGTCCAACCCCTTAAGAATTTTGTAAGTTTCTATAAGATCCCCCCTCAATCTTCTAAATTCCAGCGGAGTCAGGGGATATGGGGAGAATATCTCACAGAGAGTTGTGAGTCTGTGGAATTCTCTGCCTCAGAGGGCGGTGGAGGCCGGTTCTCTGGATGTTTTCAAGAGAGAGCTCGATAGGGCTCTTAAAGATAGCGGAGTCAGGGGATATGGGGAGAAGGCAGGAACGGGGTACTGATTGGGGATGATCAGCCATGATCACATTGAATGGCGGTGGTGGCTCGAAGGGCCGAATGGCCTCCTCCTGCACCTATTGTCTACTGTCTATTGTGTATGAGCAGCTTTTCCTCAACAGCCCGATCAACTTCCATGGACTGTCTTTGGACTGAGGCGTTTTTTACACCGGCATTTGTGGCTTATTATTGGACCTCAGACCCACGGAACTGCAGATGCTGGTTTATAGAAAAAGACACAAAGTGCTGGCGTAACACAGCGAGTCAGGCAACATCTGGGCGGCATGGTGGTGCAGCGGTAGAGCCGTGATCTCATGGCGCCAGAGACCCGGGTTCGATCCTGACCTCGAGCACTGTCTGTGTGGAGTTTGCATGATCTCCCTGTGACCGCATCCCAAAGATATGCGGGTTTGCAGATTATAACCATATCATCCTGGGATGTCAGGACTTTCATATGAGGAAAGATTGGATAGACTCGGCTTGTACTCGCTGGAATTTAGAAGATTGAGGGGGGATCTTATAGAAACTTACAAAATTCTTAAGGGGTTGGACAAGCTAGATGCTGGAAGATTGTTCCCGATGTTGGGGGAGTCCAGAACAAGGGGTCACAGTCTAAGGATAAGGGGGAATTCCTTTAGGACCGAGATGAGGAAAACATTCTTTACACAGAGAGTCGTGGGTCTCTGGAATTCTCTGCCACAGAAGGTAGTTGAGGCCAGTTCATTGGCTATATTTAAGAGGGCGTTAGATGTGGCACTTGTGGCTAAGGGGGTCAGGGGGTATGGAGAGAAGGCAGGTACGTGATACTGAGTTGGATGATCAGCCATGATCATATTGAATGGCGGTGCAGGCTTGAAGGGCCAAATGGCCTACTCCTGCACCAAATTTCTATGTTTCTATGTTTCTATAACCATATAACCATATAATAATTACAGCACGGAAACAGGCCATCTCGGCCCTTCAAGTCCGTGCCGAACAACTTTTTTCCCCTAGTCCCACCTGCCTGCACTCATACCATAACCCTCCATACCCTTCTCATCCATATGCCTATCCAATTTATTTTTAAATGATACCAACGAACCTGCCGCCACCACTTCCACTGGAAGCTCATTCCACACCGCTACCACTCTCTGAGTAAAGAAGTTCCCCCTCATGTTACCCCTAAACCTCTGTCCCTTAATTCTAAAGTCATGTCCTCTTGTTTGAATCTTCCCTATTCTCAAAGGGAAAAGCTTGTCCACATCAACTCTGTCTATCCCTCTCATCATTTTAAAGACCTCTATCAAGTCCCCCCTTAATTGGCCCTCTGTAAATTGCTCCTAGTGTGCATGCAGGGAGTGGATGAGTAAGTGGGACAATGTAGAACTCGTGTGAACGGTCGATCTGGAAGAAAGGTTCTGACCTGAAACGTCACCTATCCATGTTCTCCACAGATGCTGTACAATTTATGGAGTACAATTTTGGTCGCCCAATTATAGGAAGGATGTCAACAAAATAGAGAGGGTACAGAGGAGATTTACTAGAATGTTGCCTGGGTTTCAACAGCTAAGTTACAGAGATAGGTTGAACAAGTTAAGTCTTTATTCTCTGGAGTGCAGAAGGTTAAGGGGGGACTTGATAGAGGTCTTTAAAATGATGAGAGGGATAGACAGAGTTGATGTGGATAAGCTTTTCCCATTGAGGGTAGGGAAGATTCAAACAGGAGGACATGACTTTAGAATTAAGGGACAGAAGTTTAGGGGTAACATGAGGGGGAGCTTCTTTACTCCGAGAGTGGTAGCGGTGTGGAATGAGCTCCCAGTGGAAGTGGTGGCGGCAGGTTCGTTGGTATCATTTAAAAATAAATTGGATAGGCATATGGATGAGAAGGGTATGGAGGGTTATGGTATGAGTGCAGGCAGGTGGGACTAAGGGAAAAAA
The DNA here is from genome assembly GCA_963514005.1 of Raja brachyura. Next base: position 89,857 of record CAUPSL010000287.1, read on the forward strand.
GTTGCTCGGCACGGACTTGAAGGGCCGAGATGGCCTGTTTCCGTGCTGTAATTATTGTATGGTTATATGGTTATATGCTGCCTGACCCGCTGAGTTACTCCAGCACTCTGTGAAACGTCACCTATCCATGTTCTCCACAGATGCTGCCTGACCCGCTGAGTTACTCCAGCACTCTGTGAAACGTCACCTATCCATGTTCTCCACAGATGCTGCCTGACCCGCTGAGTTACTCCAGCACTCTGTGAAACGTCACCTATTCACGTTCCCCACAGATGCTGCCTGACCCGCTGAGTTACTCCAGCACTCTGTGAAACGTCACCTATCCATGTTCTCCACAGATGCTGCCTGACCCGCTGAGTTACTCCAGCACTCTGTGAAACGTCACCTATCCATGTTCCCCACAGATGCTGCCTGACCCGCTGAGTTACTCCAGCACTCTGTGAAACGTCACCTATCCATGTTCTCCACAGATGCTGCCTGACCCGCTGAGTTACTCCAGCACTCTGTGAAACGTCACCTATCCATGTTCCCCACAGATGCTGCCTGACCCGCTGAGTTACTCCAGCACTCTGTGAAACGTCACCTATTCACGTTCCCCACAGATGCTGCCTGACCCGCTGAGTTACTCCAGCACTCTGTGAAACGTCACCTATCCATGTTCCCCACAGATGCTGCCTGACCCGCTGAGTTACTCCAGCACTCGGTGCAATTCTTTTTGCACTGCGGCATCTGCAGTTCCTGGTTTCTCCCTGAATGAATGAGTGATAGAGGGTTGGCACGGACTCGGTGGGACGAAGGGCCTGCCTGAGTCCATGCTGTATCTCTGTGCTAAATAACAGACAGATTACACCCCCTCCACCCCGCCTGCGATTCGGTTGTGACCGTCACCATGGAGATTTCACAAACCAGTTTAACCTGCAGGACCACATTCCTGTGGGATTGATCTGCTTTTCCAGCGAGTTTTCCGAGCCTTAGACAAGGTAAGAGGGGTAAAGTTTAAAGGAGACCTGTTTTTTCCCTGACACAGAGGGTGGTGGGTGCCTGGGGTGGTTGTCAGCTTGGTAGGCCGCAGGTCCCATTTCCATGTGCCCAAAGGAACAGACGCTGGTTTAAACCAAAGATAGACACAAAATAAACAACAGACAATAGACAATAGGTGCTACACCTGTCCCTTCACCTCCCCCTCCACTCCTTTCAGGGACCCAAGCAGTCCTTCCAGGTCCGACAGAGGTTCACCTGCACCTCCTCCAACCTCATCCAACCTCAACCAAGGACATTCTTGCCATAGAGGGAGTGCAGAGAAGGTTCACCAGACTGATTCCTGGGATGTCAGGACTGTCTTATGAACAAAGACTGCATAGACTCGGTTTATACTCTCTAGAATTTAGGAGATTGAGAGGGGATCTTATAGAAACGTACAAAATTCTTAAAGGGTTGGACAGGCTAGATGCAGGAAGATTGTTCCCGATGTTGGGGAGGTCCAGGGCAAGGGGTCACAGCTTAAGAATAAGGGGGAAATCCTTTAGGACCGAGATGAGAAGGAATTTTTTCACACAGAGAGTGGTGGGTCTCCGGAACTCTCTGCCACAGAGGGTAGTTGAGGCCAGTTTATTGGCTATATTTAAGAGGGAGTTAGATGTGGCCCTTGTGGCTAAAGGGATCAGAGGGTATGGAGAGAAGGCAGGTACGGGATACTGAGTTGGATGATCAGCCATGATCACATTGAATGGCGGTGCAGGCTCAAAGGGCCGAATGGCCTACCCCTGCCCCTAATTTCTATGTTTCTATGTTTCTATCTCCTGCATCCGCTGCTCCAGATGCCAGCTGATCTACATCGGTGAGACCAAGCGGAGGCTGGGCGATCGTTTCGCCGAACACCTCCGCTCAGTCCGCAATAACCAACCCGAACTCCCGGTGGCTCAGCACTTCAACTCCCTCTCCTATTCCGTATCCGACCTCTCGGTCCTGGGCCTCCTCCACGGCCAGAGTGAGCAACACCGCAAGTTGGAGGAACAGCACCTCATATTCCGCTTGGGGAGTCTGCATCCTCTGGGCTTGAACATTGAATTTTCTCAATTCTGTTAACCCAGGCTGCCCCCACCCTCACCCCCACCCCACCCCAAACAGCTTACAATGGCCTGTTCCCTTTATCATCGATACTTTTTTGCATATCTTTCATTCATTGTTCTTTATCTCTCCACATCACCGTCTATATCTCTCGTTTCCCTGATCCCTGACCAGTCTGAAGAAGGGTCTCGACCCGAAACGTCGCCTATCTCCTTCGCTCCTTAGATGCTGCTGCACCTGCTGAGTTTCTCCAGCCTTTTGTGTAACCCCCAACAGACAATAGACAATAGGTGCAGGAGGAGGCCATTCGGCCCGTCGAGCCAGCACCGCCATTCAATGTGATCGTGGCTGATCGTCCCCTATCAATAACCCGTGCCTGCCTTCTCTCCATATCCCTTGACTCCACCAGCCCCCAGAGCTCTGTCTAACTCTCTCTTAAATCCATCCAGTGACTTGGCCTCCACTGCCCTCTGTGGCAGGGAATTCCATAAATTCACAACTCTGTGGGTGAAAAAGTTTTTTCTCACCTCAGTCTTAAATGGCCTCCCCTTTATTCTAAGACTGTGGCCCCTGGTTCTGGACTCGCCCAACATTGGGAACATTTTTCCTGCATCTAGCTTGTCCAGTCCTTTTATGATTTTATATGTTTCTATAAGTGCCTCCCTCTCATCCTTCTAAACTCCAGTGAATACAAGCCTAGTCTTTTCAATCTTTCCGCATACGACAGTCCCGCCATCCCAGGGATCAATCTGGTGAACCTACGCTGCACTGCCTCAATCACAAGGATGTCCTTCCTCAAATTCGGTGCGGTCTGTACATACAAACTCCGTACAGACAGCACCCGTAGTCGGGATCGAACCCGGGTCTCCGGCACTGTTAGTGCTGTAAGGCAGCAACTCTCTTACATAGAAACATAGAAACATTGAAAATAGGTGCAGGAGGAGGCCATGCGGCCCTTCGTGCCAGCACCGCCGTTCAATATGATCATGGCTGATCATCCAACTCAGTATCCAGTACCTGCCTTCTCTCCCTACCCTCTGATCCCCTTAGCCACAAGGGCCACATCTAACTCCCTCTTAAATATAGGCAATGAACTGGCCTCAACTACCCTCTGTGGCAGAGAGTTCCAGAGACCCACCACTCTCTGTGTGTAAAAAGTCCTCATCTCGGTCCTAAAGGATTTCCCCCTTATCCTTAAGCTGTGACCCCTTGTCCTGGACCTCCCCAACATCGGGAACAATCTTCCTGCATCTAGCCTGTCCAACCCCTTAAGAATTTTGTAAGTTTCTATAAGATCCCTCCCTCAATCTCCTAAATTCTAGAGAGTATAAACCGAGTCTATCCAGTCTTTCTTCATAAGACAGTCCTGACATCCCAGGAATCAGTCTGGCTCTTGACTTCACTTGACTCGTCAATCTCTCCCTATGGAACTATAATTCTATCTATTCCTGCTTCTGTCAACTAGATCTGCATTTCATGTTAGTGTACATACAACAGACAATAGACAATAGACAACAGGTGCAGAAGTAGGCCATTCGGCCCTTCGAGCCTGCACCGCCATTCAATGTGATCATGGCTGATCATCCACAATCAGTACCCCGTTCCTGCCTCCTCCCCATATCCCCTGACTCCGCTATCTTTAAGAGCCCGATCTAGCTCTCTCTTGAAAGCATCCAGAGAACCGGCCTCCACCGCCCTCTGAGGCAGAGAATTCCACAGACTCGCAACTCTCTGTGAGAAAAAGTGTTTCCTCGTCTCCGTTCTAAATGGCTTACCCCTTATTCTTAAACTGTGTGTGGCCCCTGGTTCTGGACTCCCCCAACATCGGTAACAATCTTCCTGCATCTAGCCTGTCCAACCCCTTTAGAATTTTGTAAGTTTCTATAAGATCCCCCCTCAATCTCCTAAATTCTAGAGAGTATAAACCGAGTCTATGCAGTCTTTATTCATAAGACAGTCCTGACATCCCAGGAATCAGTCTGGTGAACCTTCTCTGCACTCCCTCGATGGCAATAATGTCCTTCCTCAGATTTGTAGGATTAATGTCCTTCCTCAGATCAGTATAGAAGATGGGAGGTCACGTTGCAGTTGTACAAGACGTCGGTGAGGCCGCATTTAGAGTATTGTGCTCAGTTCTGGGCACCATGTTGCAGCAAAGATGTTATCAAGCTGGAGATGATTTATGAGGATGTTGCCATGTCTTGAGGGTCTCAGCAACAGGGAGAGGTTGAGTAGGTTGGGGCTCTTCCTTGAAGTGCAGGAGGATGAAGGGGTGATCTCGTAGAGGTCAACGAGACCTGGGTGTTGCAACGAGACCTGGGTGTCATGGTACACCAGTCATTGAAAGTAGGCATGCAGGTGCAGCAGGCAGTGAAGAAAGCAAATGGTATGTTAGCATTCATAGCGAAAGGATTTGAGTATAGGAGCAGGGAGGTTCTACTGCAGTTGTACAGGGTTTTGGTGAGGCCACACCTGGAGTATTGCGTACAGTTCTGGTCTCCAAATCTGAGGAACGACATCCTTGCCATAGAGGGGGTACAGAGAAGATTCACCAGACTGATTCCTGGGATGTCAGGACTTCCATATGAGGAAAGATTGGATAGACTCGGCTTGTACTCGCTGGAATTTAGAAGATTGAGGGGGGATCTTATAGAAACTTACAAAATTCTTAAGGGGTTGGACAAGCTAGGTGCTGGAAGATTGTTCCCGATGTTGGGGGAGTCCAGAACAAGGGGCCACAGTCTAAGGATCAGGGGGAATTCCTTTAGGACCGAGATGAGGAAAACATTCTTTACACAGAGAGTGGTGAGTCTCAGGAATGCTCTGCCACAGAAGGTAGTTGAGGCCAGTTCATCGGCTATATTTAAGAGGGCGTTAGATGTGGCACTTGTGGCTAAGGGGATCAGGGGGTATGGAGAGAAGGCAGGTACGGGATACTGAGTTGGATGATCAGCCATGATCACATTGAATGGCGGTGCTGGCTCGAAGGGCCGAATGGCCTCCTCCTGCACCTGTTGTCCATGTCTCTGTGTTTCTAGAGGTGTATTGAATCATGAGAGGAATAGATTGGGTAGAGTCTTCCCCAGAGTAGGTGAATGGGTTCAAGGTGAGGGGGGAAAGATTGAATGGGAATCTGAGGGGGTAACTTTCCCACACAGAGGGTGTTGGGTGTATGGAACGAGCTGCCAGAGGAGGTAGTCGAGGCTGGGACTATCACAACGTTTGAGAAACCTTTAGTAAACTGGTACAACAGCGGTGGGCCTCATCAGGGACGACAATGAGCTGGCTTACAGGGAGGAGGTGAAACAACTGGCGGACTGGTGCAATACGAACAACCTGATCCCGAATGTCGGAAAAACAAAGGAGGTCATCGTCGACTTCAGGAAAAACCGGCACAGTCCCACACCACTTCACATCAACGACAGCGATGTGGAGGTGGTCAGTAGCACTAAGTTCCTGGGGGTGCAGATCACTAACAGTCTGACCTGGTCGAATAACATCTCATCAACAGTTAAGAGAGCGCAGCAGCGGTTGCACTTTCTGCGCCGGATGAGAAGAGCTCACCTCCCCCATCCCGTCCTCACCACTTTCTACAGGGGCACCATAGAGAGTATTTTGACCAGCTGTATCTCTGTCTGGTTTGGGGACTGTAAAGCCTCCGACTGGAAGTCCGTGCAGAGAGTGGTGAGGACAGCGGAAAAAATCATCGGGACCTCTCTCCCCTCAATCGGGGATATTGCGACCAAACGTTGCGTGTCTAAGGCCAGCAGTATTATAAAAGACCCCACACATCTCCATCACGGACTGTTCACTCTGCTGCCCTCGGGCAAAAGATATCGCAGCATAAGGAGCAGAACATCAAGGTTCTGCAACAGCTTCTTCCCACGAGCCATCAGACTCCTGAATGCCGTGTAATGGGTTGCCACCATTGTCTATTTATCCTTTTATCCATGTTTATCCTCCTGGAGGCCGATTAGGAAAAGGGGAGATGCAGCGTGACCTGGGTGTCATGGTACACCAGTCATTGAAAGTAGGCATGCAGGTGCAGCAGGCAGTGAAGAAAGCAAATGGTATGTTAGCTTTCATAGCAAAAGGATTTGAGTATAGGAGCAGGGAGGTTCTACTTCAGTTATATAGGGTCTTGGTGAGACCACACCTGGAGTATTGCGTACAGTTCTGGTCCCCAAATCTGAGGAAGGACATTATTGCCATAGAGGGAGTGCAGAGAAGGTTCACCAGACTGATTCCTGGGATGTCAGGACTGTCTTATGAACAAAGACTGCATAGACTCGGTTTATACTCTCTAGAATTTAGAAGATTGAGAGGGGATCTTATAGAAACTTACAAAATTCTTAAGGGGTTGGACAGGCTAGATGCAGGAAGATTGTTCCCGATGTTGGGGAGGTCCAGGACAAGGGGTCACAGCTTAAGGATAAGGGGGAAATCCTTTAGGACCGAGATGAGAAGGAATTTTTTCACACAGAGAGTCTCTGGAACTCTCTGCCACAGAAGGTAGTTGAGGCCAGTTCATTGGCTATATTTAAGAGGGAGTTAGATGTGGCCCTTGTGGCTAAGGGGATCAGGGGGTATGGAGAGAAGGCAGGTACGGGATACTGAGTTGGATGATCAGCCATGATCATATTGAATGGCGGTGCAGGCTCGAAGGGCCGAATGGCCTACTCCTGCACCTAATTTCTAAGTTTCGTATGTTTCTATGTTAATTATCGTGTTGCACAGGGAGCCAAATGCAACGGAATTTTGTTTGGAACTGCATATATCGATGTATTTCTAAATGACAATAACGTTTGTTTGACTTGACTTGACTTGACATGGATAGGACAGGTTTGGAGGGATATGGACCACACACAGGCAGCTGGGCCGAGTGTAGCTGGGACATGTTGTCTGGAGTTGGCAAGTTGGGCTAAAGGGACTCTTTCCACCCAGCTTCACTCTGTGATTCTATGACCGCGTGGGTTTTCTCCGGGATCTCCGGTTCCCTCCCACACTCCAAAGGCGTACAGGTTTGTAGGTTAATTGGCTTGGTATGAATGTTGAATTTCCCTAGTGTGTGTAGTTGACACTAAATTGGAGTGACACTAATTTGGAGATACAGTATGTTAATAGGCCCTCTGGCCCATTGAGGCGTAGAGTCATAGAGTGATACAGTGTGGAAACAGGCCCTTCCTTCAGCCCAACATGCCCACACTGACCAACATGTCCCATCTACACTAGTCGCAGAGTGATACAGTGTGGAAACAGGCCCTTCCATCAGCCCAACTTGCCCACACCAGCCAACATATCCTATCTACACTAGTCACAGAGTGATACAGTATGGAAACAGGCCCTTCGGCCCAACTTGCCCATACCGGCCAACATGTCCCATCTACATGAGTCATAGAGTGATACAGTGTGGAAACAGGCCCTTCGGCCCAACTTACCCATACTGGCGAACAATGTCCCATCTACACTAGTCATAGAGTGATACAGTGTGGAAACAGGCCCTTCCTTCAGCCCAACTTGCCCACACCGGCCAACATGTCCAAGCTACACTAGTCCCAATTGCCAGCGCTTGGTCCTTATAGAAACATAGAAACATAGAAATTAGGTGCAGGAGTAGGCCATTCGGCCCTTCGAGCCTGCACCGTCATTCAATATGATCATGGCTGATCATCCAACTCAGTATCCCGTACCTGCCTTCTTTCCATACCCTCTGATCCCCTTAGCCACAAGGGCCACATCTAACTCCCTTTTAAATATAGCCAATGAACTGGCCTCATCTACCTTCTGTGGCAGAGAGTTCCAGAGACCCACCACTCTCTGTGTGAAAAAAGTCCTTCTCATCTCGGTCCTAAAGGATTTCCCCCTTATCCTTAAGCCATGACCCATTGTCCTGGACCTCCCCAACATCGGGAACAATCTTCCTGCATCTAGCCTGTCCAACTCCTTAAGAATTTTGTAAGTTTCTATAAGATCCCCTCTCAATCTCCTAAATTCTAGAGAGTATAAACCGAGTCTATCCAGTCTTTCTTCATAAGACAGTCCTGACATCCCAGGAATCAGTCTGGTGAACCTTCTCTGCACTCCCTCTATGGCAATAATGTCCTTCCTCAGAGTTGGAGACCAAAACTGTACGCAATAGTCCAGGTGTGGTCTCACCAAGACAAAGCTGAACCCCCCTGCTCCTATACATAGCGAAAGGATTTGGGGATTTGAGTATAGGAGCAGGGAGGTTCTACTGCAGTTGTACAGGGTTTTGGTGAGGCCACACCTGGAGTATTGCGTACAGTTCTGGTCTCCAAATCTGAGGAAAGACATTCTTGCCATAGAGGGAGCGCAGAGAAGGTTCACCAGACTGATTCCTGGGATGTCAGGACTTTCATATGAGGAAAGACTGGATAGACTCGGCTTGTACTCGCTGGAATTTAGAAGATTGAGGGGGGATCTTATAGAAACTTACAAAATTCTTAAGGGGTTGGACAAGCTAGATGCTGGAAGATTGTTCCCGATGTTGGGGGAGTCCAGAACAAGGGGTCATAGTCTAAGGATAAGGGGGAATTCCTTTAGGACCGAGATGAGGAAAACATTCTTTACACAGAGAGTGGTGAGTCTCTGGAATTCTCTGCCACAGAAGGTAGTTGAGGCCAGTTCATTGGCTATATTTAAGAGGGCATTAGATGTGGCACTTGTGGCTAAAGGGATCAGGGGGTATGGAGAGAAGGCAGGTACGGGATACTGAGTTGGATGATCAGCCATGATCACATTGAATGGCGGTGCAGGCTCGAAGGGCCGAATGGCCTGCTCCTGCACCTATTTTTCTATGTTTCTATGTTTCCATGAGATGAGAAAAACATTTTTCACACAGAGAGTGGTGAATCTGTGGAATTCACTGCCATAGAGGGTAGTTAAGGATAAGGGGGAAATCCTTTAGGACTGAGCTGAGAAGGACTTTCTTCGCACAGAGAGTGGTGGGTCTCTGGAACTCTCTGCCACAGAGGGTAGTTGAGGCCAGTTCATTGGCTATATTTAAGAGGGAGTTAGATGTGGGCTGAATGGTCTTCTCCTGCACCTATGTTTCTATGTTTCGATGTTTCGATACACAATTCCTTTTGCTATGAAAGGTAACATACCATTCGCTTTCTTTCCAAATATCTCCAAACCTGTCCTATCCATATACCAGTTTATGAAAGGTTTCTGAAACGTTGGGATAGTTCCCAGCCTCAACTCCCTCCTCTGGCAGCTAGTTCCATACACCCACCACCCTCCGTGCGAAAAAGGTACCCCTCTGATTCCTATTAAAACTTCTCCCCTTCACCTTCAGTAGAGCACGTCGGAACTGGGGCAAGAGCAGGAAGGAAGGAAGGAGGTGATCGAGGGACAGAGAAGCTCTGCTGGGGCGTGGGGGAAAGAGCTGTGGTTTGTCTGTGTCTTTCATGTGGTCTTCGACTGCCTGAATGCAGGGCGCGGAACTTCCACTTCTGAGAACCACCAGTGAGCGTTGGCGTTAAAGAGGCAGTGACGACGAACGTGGCCCTTCATTCTCACTGGAGGAACTGCAGATGCTGGTTTAACCCAAAGATACACACACAAAGCTGGGGCAACGCAGCGGGTCGGGCTGCATCTCTGGAGAAAAGGAATAGGTGACGTTTCAGGAACAGCAGGCAGTGAAGAAAGCAAATGGCATGTTAACCATATAACCATATAACAATTACAGCACGGAAACAGGCCATCTCGGCCCTTCAAGTCCGTGCCGAACAACTTTTTTCCCTTAGTCCCACCTGCCTGCACTCATACCTTAACCCTCCATACCCTTCTCATCCATATGCCTATCCAATTTAGTTTTAAATGACACCAACGAACCTGTCGCCACCACTTCCACTGGAAGCTCATTCCACACCGCTACCACTCTCTGAGTAAACATAGAAACATAGAAATTAGGTGCAGGAGTAGGCCATTCGGCCCTTCGAGCCTGCTCCGCCATTCAATATGATCATGGCTGATCATCCAACTCAGTATCCCGTACCTGCCTTCTCTCCATACCCTCTGATCCCCTTAGCCACAAGGGCCACATCTAACTCCCTCTTAAATATAGCCAATGAACTGGCCTCAACTACCCTCTGTGGCAGAGAGTTCCAGAGACCCACTACTCTCTGTGTGAAAAAATTCCTTCTCATCTCGGTCCTAAAGGATTTCCCCCTTATCCTTAAGCTGTGACCCCTTGTCCTGGACCTCCCCAACATCAGGAACAATCTTCCTGCATCTAGCCTGTCCAACCCCTTAAGAATCTTGTAAGTTTCTATAAGATCCCCTCTCAATCTCCTAAATTCTAGAGAGTATAAACCGAGTCTATGCAGTCTTTGTTCATAAGACAGTCCTGACATCCCAGGAATCAGTCTGGTAAAGAAGTTCCCCCTCATGTTACCCCTAAACTTCTGTCCCTTAATTCTAAAGTCATGTCCTCTTGTTTGAATCTTCCCTATTCTCAAAGGGAAAAGCTTGTCCACATCAACTCTGTCTATCCCTCATCATTTTAAAGACCTCTATCAAGTCCCCCCTTAACCTTCTGCGCTCCAAAGAATAAAGACCTAACTTATTCAATCTATCTCTGTAACTTAGCTGTTGAAACCCAGGCAACATTCTAGTAAATCTCCTCTGTACCCTCTCTATTTTGTTGACATCCTTCCTATAATTGGGCGACCAAAATTGTACACCATACTCCAGATTTGGTCTCACCAATGCCTTGTACAATTTTAACATTACATCCCAGCTTCTATACTCAATGCTCTGATTTATAAAGGCTAGCATACCAAAAGCTTTCTTTACCACCCTATCTATATGAGATTCCACCTTCAAGGAACTTTGCACGGTTATTCCCAGATCCCTCTGCTCAACTGTATTCTTCAATTCCCTACCATTTGCAGTGTTGGCCTTTATAACAAGGGGAGTCGAGTATAGGAGCAAAGAGGTCCTTCTGCAGTTGTACAGGGCCCTAGTGAGACCACACCTGGAGTATTGTGTGCAGTTTTGGGCTGATGGCCTTCATAACAAGAGGAGTTGAGTATAGGAGCAAAGAGGTCCTTCTGCAGTTGTACAGGGCCCTAGTGAGACCACACCTGGAGTATTGTGTGCAGTTTTGGCCTGTTGGCCTTTATAACAAGGGGAGTCGAGTATAGGAGCAAAGAGGTCCTTCTGCAGATGTACAGGGGCCTAGTAACACCACACCTGGAGTATTGTGTGCAGTTTTGGCCTGTTGGCCTTTATAACAAGGGTAGTCGAGTATAGGAGCAAAGAGGTCCTTCTGCAGTTGTACAGGGTTCTGGTGAGACCACACCTGGAGTATTGTGTGCTGTTTTGGTCCCCTAATTTGAGGAAGGACATTCTTGCTATTGAGGGAGTGCAACGTAGGTTCACCAGGTTAATTCCCGGGATGGCGGGACTGTCATATGCTGAGAGAATGGAGTGGCTGGGCTTGTACACTCTGGAGTTTAGAAGGATGAGAGAGGATCTTATTGAAACATATAAGATTGTTAAGGGCTTGGACACGCAAGAGGCAGGAAACATGTTCCCGATGTTGGGGGGTCCAGAACCAGGGGCCACACACACAGTTGAAGAATAAGGGGTAAGCCATTTAGAACGGAGATGAGGAAACACTTTTTCTCACAGAGAGTTGTGAGTCTGTGGAATTCTCTGCCTCAGAGGGCGGTGGAGGCCGGTTCTCTGGATGCTTTCAAGAGAGAGCTAGATAGGGCTCTTAAAGATAGCGGAGTCAGGGGATATGGGAGAGAAGGCAGGAACGGGGTACTGATTGGGGATGGGGTTACACAAAAAGCTGGAGAAACTCAGCGGGTGCAGCAGCATCTAAGGAGCGAAGGAGATAGGCGACGTTTCGTGTCGAGACCCTTCTTCAGACTGATTGGGGATGATCAGCCATGATCACATTGAATGGTGGTGCTGGCTCGAAGGGCCGAATGGCCTACTCCTGCACCTATTGTCTATTGTCTATTGAGACCCTTCTTCAGACTTAGAAGTGTTTTATTGTCATATGTCCCAGATAGAACAATGACATTCTTACTTGCAGCAGAATATGTCAAGATAGTACACTGTAAACAATATCATTACATCATTTGGCCTGTTAAGATGCATAAAGTTAAAAAAATGATTGTGTTCCAATTAGTTTAGTTTGGATATCCAGCGTACAACAGGCCCGCCAGCCCTTCGAGTCCACGTCGACCATCGATCCCCCATTCACAAGGTTCCCTTCATCATCGTTATTTTTTGCATATCTTTTATTGTTTTCTGTTTTTTACCATTCCACATCATTATCTATATCTCTCGTTTCCCTTATCCCTAACCAGTCTGAAGAAGGGTCTCGACCCGAAACAGATGCTGCCTGTCCCGCTGAGTTGCTCCAGCTTTTTGTGTCTATCTTCGCTTTAAACCAGCATCTGTTGTGTGTGTGTGTACATATGTCTGTGTATATGTGTGTGTCTGTGTGTGCGTCTGTCTGTGTCTGTGTCTGTGTCTGTGTGTGTGTGTGTGTGTGTGTGTGTGTGTGTGTGTGTGTGTGTGTGTGTCTGTGTGTCTGTGTCTGTGTGCGCGCATGCGTGTGTGCGTGTGATGAGTGTGTGTGTGTGTGTGTGTGTGTGTGTGTGTGTGTCTGTGTGTGTGTGTGTGTGTGTGTCTGTGTCTGTGTCTGTGTCTGTGTGTGTGTCTGTGTGCGCGCATGCGTGTGTGTGTGTGTGTGCATGTGATGAGTGTGTGTGTGTGTGTGTGTGTGTGTGTGAGTGTCTGTCTGTGTGTGTGTGTGTGTGTCTGTGTGTGTGTCTGTCTGTGTCTGTGTCTGTGTCTGTGTGTGTGTGTGTGTGTGTGTCTGTGTCTGTGTCTGTGTGCGCGCATGCGTGTGTGTGTGTGCATGTGATGAGTGTGTGTGTGTGTGTGTGTGTGTGTGTGTGTGAGTGTCTGTCTGTGTGTGTGTGTGTCTGTGTGTCTGTGTGTGTGTACATATGTTTGTGTGTGTGTCTGTGTCTGTGTGCGTGTCTGTGTGTGTTTGTGTGCATGTGTGCATGTGCGTGTGTGTCTGTGTGTGTGTGCGTGTGTGCATCTGTGTGTGTGTGTGTGTGTGTGTGCACGTGTGTGTGTCTGTGTGTGTGTGTGTGTGTCTGTGTGTGCGTGTGTACACATGTTTGTGTATATGTGTGTGTCTGTGTGTATGTGTGTGTGTGTCTGTCTGTCTGTGTGGGTGTGTGTGCATGTGTGTGTGCCTGTGTGTATGTGTATGCGGTGTGCATGTATGTGTATGTAATAATGTACATGTGTGTGTGTGCGTGCGTATGCATTTGTGCATGTGTGACGGTATGAATGTATGGGTGTGAATATATGTTCGTGCGTATGTGTGTGGATGTGCTAAAATGTATGTCCGTGCATGTGTGTGTGTGCAAATGTATGCATGTTTGCAGGTGTGTGTGCATGTGGGTGTGTGCGTGGATGTGTATTTGTGTGTGTATGGGAATTTATGTGTGTGCATTTGTATGTGTGTGTGTGCGAGCATGTGTGTGTATGTGTGTGCAGGTGTGTGTGTGTGTGTACATGTGTGTGCAGGAATGCATACGTGCATGTGTGTGCATGTGTGTGCGTGTGTGTGCAGGTGCGTGTGTGCATGTGTGTGTGTGTGTGCAGGTGCGTGTGTGTGTGTGTGTGTGCGTATGTGTGTGAATGTTATTGTCCTACCTTCATTAACTTCCTGCAATGCTCCCTCCGCACCGATTGTTAAATTAAAAAAATCCAAAAGTGTCCTTTGTGCTTTTAAGAAAAATTCCAGGGAAGTTCTGCAGCCGGGCTGTAGTTATTTCTATTCAAGCCGGGGGAATTCCCCATGTTTTTTATTAGCAGAGCTGCCGTTTGCAAAGACAGCTGAGAACCCTGCAAGGGGAAGAAGTACTATCCCCTTCATCAGAGCTCCTCGCCCTCCCCACTGCTCCCATGCAGTTGGCCCACCGGCCTCACGCCAACCCGGGACATCAGGCAGTGCAGGTTGTTCAGGTCCAGCAACGGTAGCTGAGAATCTAAGTAAAGGTATTTACATCAATTCAGAGATCAACAAGGGTGACGTAACCGGGTTATTTACAAATTCCCACATCTTATTCACAAAGTCGTTCGGTGATGAATGGCAGCCTGTGCTCGATGTTGCATCAGACCCATCATAGAGACATAGAAACAGACAATAGGTGCAGGAGGAGGCCATTCGGCCCTTCGAGCCAGCACCGCCATTCATTGTGATCACGGCTGATCGTCCCCAATCAATAACCCGTGCCTGCCTTCTCCCCATATCCCTTGACTCCACCAGCCCCTAGAGCTCTATCCAACTCTCTCTTAAATCCTTGTGTTAATGAAGGAACTGCAGATGCTGGAGAATCGAGGGTTACACAAAAAGCTGGAGAAACTCAGCGGGTGCAGCAGCATCTAAGGAGCGAAGGAGATAGGCGACATTTTGGGTCAAGACCCTTCTTCAGACATCAGAAACCCTTCTTCCGACTCTCTCTTAAATCCATCCAGTGACTTGGCCTCCACTGCCCTCTGTGGCAGGGAATTCCACACATTCACAACTCTCTGGGTGGAAACGTTTTTTCTCACCTCAGTCTTAAATGGCCTCCCCTTTATTCTAAGACTGTGTGGCCCCTGGTTCTCAGTCTTAAATGCCATCCCCTTTATTCTAACTCTCTCTTAAATAGACATAGAAACATAGAAATTAGGTGCAGGAGTAGGCCATTCGGCCCTTCCAGCCAGCACCGCCATTCAATATGACCATGGTTCAGGGGAAAATAAATGGTCGGCACGGACTGGAAGGGCCGAGAAGGCCTGTTTCCGTGCTGTAATTGTTATATGGTTATATGGCTATATGGCTGATCATCCAACTCAGTATCCCGTACCTGCCTTCTCTCCATACCCTCTGATCCCCTTAGCCACAAGGACCACATCTAACTCCCTCTTAAATATAGCCAACAAACTGGCCTCAACTACCCTCTGTGGCAGAGAGTTCCAGAGACTCACCACTCTCTGTGTGAAAAAAGTCCTTCTCATCTC
>CAUPSL010000287.1:110000-111672 GCA_963514005.1 Raja brachyura
TATCCCTTCATTCCCTCTCTCCCTCTCTCCCTCTCTCCCTCTCTCCCTCTCTCCCTCTCTCCCTCTCTCCCTCTCTCCCTCTCTCCCTCTCTCCCTCTCTCCCTCTCTCCCTCTCTCCCTCTCTCCCTCTCTCCCTCTCTCCCTCTCTCCCTCCCCATCCCTTCTCTCCCTCTCTCCCTTCATTCCCCCCACCCCTTCTCTCCCTCTCTTCCTTCTCTCCCTCTCTCCCTCCCCCCTCTCTCCCTCCGCTCTTCCACCCCTCCTTCTCACCCTCCCTCCCTTCCTTCCCTCTCTCCCTCCATTTCTCCCTTTCTTCCTACCCCCCTCCTTTCCTCCCCTTCATGGCCATTCCTTTCACTCCTATCCTACTTTCTCCCCTTCCCTCTCTCCCTTCCTTTTCCACATTCCCTCCATTCCTCCCCTCCCTCCATTCCCCTGCCTCCCCCATCTTTCCTGCCCTCCTACAAATCCCCCCCCCCTTTCCTCTCCTCACCTTGCCACACCCACCATCCCCTCTCCCCTCTCATCCCACGCCTGCTTATTGTTGTCCCGTGTGCCGGGGTTGAAGTCTGAAGCTTTGTTTTATCCAATCAGTTCAGGAAATATTAGGCGGAAATGCAATCCAGCCCAAATCAAGTGAAGTTAGGTGGAGCAAAGGGGAAGATCCAGGGTGCAGAATGTAGTTCCCAGCGTTTGTCAGTGTTCCACAGGCAAAGTCCAATGTCCACAGGAGGGTGGAGGTGAATCCATTCAATGCTGGTCCCCTTATGGACATTCCATTGTCCCCTGCCAATCTCCATCTATTTATTTATCTGTCTGTCTGTCTCTCTGCCCCTGCCTCTCTGTCTCTCTCTCTCTGCCTCTGTCTCTCTCTCTCTGCCTCTGTCTCTCTCTGTCTCTCTGCCTCTGTCTCTCTGTCTCTCTGTCTCTCTCTCTCTCTCTGCCTCTGTCTCTCTCTGTCTCTCTGCCTCTGTCTCTCTGTCTCTCTGCCTCTGTCTCTCTCTCTCTGCCTCTGTCTCTCTCTGTCTCTCTGCCTCTGTCTCTCTGTCTCTCTGCCCCTGTCTCTCTGTCTCTCTGCCTCTGTCTCTCTCTCTGCCTCTGTCTCTCTGTCTCTCTGCCTCTGTCTCTCTCTCTCTGCCTCTGTCTCTCTCTCTCTGCCCCTGTCTCTCTCTCTCTGCCCCTGTCTCTCTCTCTCTGCCCCTGTCTCTCTCTCTCTGCCCCTGTCTCTCTCTCTCTGCCCCTGTCTCTCTCTCTCTGCCTCTGTCTCTCTCTCTCTGCCCCTGTCTCTCTCTCTCTGCCCCTGTCTCTCTCTCTGCCCCTGTCTCTCTGTCTCTCTCTCTCTCTCTGCCTCTGTCTCTCTCTGTCTCTCTGCCTCTGTCTCTCTGCCTCTGTCTCTCTCTCTCTGCCTCTGTCTCTCTCTGTCTCTCTGCCTCTGTCTCTGTCTCTCTGCCTCTGTCTCTCTCTGTCTCTCTGCCTCTGTCTCTCTGTCTCTCTGTCTCTCTCTCTCTCTCTGCCTCTGTCTCTCTCTGTCTCTCTGCCTCTGTCTCTCTGTCTCTCTGCCTCTGTCTCTCTCTCTCTGCCTCTGTCTCTCTCTGCCTCTGTCTCTCTGTCTCTCTGCCTCTGTCTCTCTCTCTCTGCCTCTGTCTCTCTCTGTCTCTCTGCCTCTGTCTCT